>JAHREE010150215.1:0-49809 GCA_033628505.1 Tringa tobata | reverse complement strand
ATGGCTTGCCTCACCCTTGGTGAACTAATAATCATAGAATCAGAATAATTTAGGTTGGAGAAGACCCTTGAGATCATTGAGTCTATCCATTAACTTAGCACGACCAAGTCCAGCACTAAACGGTGTCCCTCAGCACATCCACATGTCTTTAAAATACCTCCAGGGATGGTGACTCAACCACTTCTCTGGACAGTTTGTTCCAATGATTGACAACCCTTTCTGTGAAGATTTTTTTTCCTAATATCTAATCTAAACTTCCCCTGGTGCTTCCCCCTCTCATCCTATCACTTTCAAACATGAAGTGAGTTGCGACCGTACCCTCAGTCTAGACAGCGTCCCACCACTTGTTTCATGTGGCTCGCTCACTTTCCGTTGGGTTGGTAAATCTGCCGGCAGTCTTACTCTGCTTGATTGCATTAGTCCATTGGCATCGTGGGGGCACTCATTCGACTTCTGGGTCAGGTCAAGGCAATTAAGACCTGACGCCTTTCAGGGTCTTAATTGTCAGGGCTTAGCTCTTGCATTTGCAAAACGGCCTGTTTTGTGGAAATGGCATTTCCACATGTAGCCCCTGTCCTATCTGCATAAGAACTAATTTTGCTGTCCCCACGGGCCCCTTCCCAAAAGATCTCAAATCAGGGAACACAGCAGGAACGTCCCAAGGACGAGGTTCATCACCTCGGACTTCAGCTCAATGCAATGTTACAACAGCCACTTGTAACAATCCTCCCTGTGATTCAGCCAGGCCCTGCCAAAAGAGTAAGTATTCCTTGTAAGGAATAAGAATTCTCTGCAATTCATCTCCACCTGGGTCATCAGTAGAGATTTCTTGTTTAATCAGGGGCATATCGGTACAGTGCCATTTACTTTACTTACTTCCCCATCAGACCCATTCGACCAATTCCAAATGTCTCCATCCTGGTCACCCTCATACATAGCTGTGCAGGCTTTTATGGGCTCTAGATCACTACCTTGTAACAGCATTTCAGCGTGTTTCCCTGCTTTCTCTATAACCTGTTGGCACTAATTATTACTCAAGACATGCCCTTTCCCCAGACTCACTGCCAGCCTTTAATTTAGCTTTACTTCTCAACCCTTTGTTGAAAATTCACTCTTCCACTTTCTATTTTCTTCTCCTAACTTCTCAGCCTGCTGGTTCTCAGCTTTCCTTATTGCAGCTAACAGCCAGCACATCCCTTCCTTCCCTCTCTCTTTATTTTACACAAATCCTTCCAGTTACTGAATTCATTCCATACACCTTTCAGATCATGGCTTATTGCCCTTAGTCACTCCTTATCCCACTTAGGATCTTGCCATCCATTTTCCGAAAAACCCTTTTGCAACAGATATCATTTTCCAAGGGAAACAGTGGTCATTCTACCCCAAGGATCCTGTCTACTACACCAATCAGTCTGTCACTCCAGGGACAGGCAGATCTGTTGGGGATCCTCGGTAGAACAATGACACAAAAAGTTGTTGTTACAATCAAAACTTTATTTTAACCTGGAGCTTCTGCAGATTGGGTCCTTTTACAAAACTAGTATTGCAGACCCTCTGCAGATCAGGGTGTTTTAACAAATTAAACATAACTTGAGCTCAAAGTACACACACAAAACTCACTCAAGCCTCGGAGGAAGCAGCCAACGGTGAAGGTGACACCAGCCGCCAGGGAATCATGGGCCTGAGCAGCAGCAGCAGCTCTGGTCTAAATCCCACCTAAGTTCCCAGGTACCCAGGACCCCTTCAAAGAAAAAGTGTATACATGACAAGCTCGCCCACATCTAGTGGCCACCTGCCCCACAATACGGCACATTAGGAGTTAGGAGTAGGGCCTGACACAATTACCCATTGGCACAGAGTGGCAGGTTTCCGACATGCCTTCACAGCCACCCCAGCTGGGCCATGGCTGTGAGGTGCCCCGTTGGTGCAATGTTCCAAGAGGAGCAGCCCACATCCCATCAGGGTGTCCACGTCCCAGTGAGGTTCCCTGGGAGTTGCCTATGTCCCACTGAGGTGCCTGATGCATGCCCACATCCCAGTAAGGTGGTTGCTCCCCGTGTCCCAGTAAGGTGGCAATGGCCTGTGCCTGCCCATGACCCATTGGGTTCCTTAGGACCTCCAAGGCTGGTGCAAGGGCAGGCATCACACCAAGAAGAGGGGCAGCTGTTAGGAAGTAGGTAGATAACAATACCAGCTGTAGCATTTCCATCCAGCTAACAGTGGATTCTTTTCAGGGTGAGCTGGCTGGAGGCCATTACTGCCCCGATGATCATGTTGCTGCAGGGTAGCCATGGCCAAGGGGTGGTAGCAGCCCAGTGGGTTGCCCATGCTCACCCAGCACAGCAGACAATGGGCATTTGGCAACTCTTTGATGAAGATGTCTGGGGAGGGTCCCCTTTTCCACCCTCCCAAAGGTGCTGACAGGGCACACTGGCATCCCAAAGGCCAGGGCTCATCTCTGTCTCTCCAAAGGAGACATGCCTGTGCAGCAGAGATGTCTGGGAAATTTGGCAAAACTGCTGGGAGCAGCCTACTTTCTCGATCTTCTAGCACTGCTCAGATCAATAAAGTATACTGTTCCTGTAGCACGTGTCATTTTGGTACTGAGGAGATCCAGGGAGGCGGCAACATGAAAGGCAGTGGTGCGAGCCAAGCTTCTGTTTGCAGGCTTGCAGAGCACGTGCTCAGGGAGAAGTGGGAGAGCTGTGGTGGAGGAGAATGGGGATGCATGACTGTGAGCTGCCCCATGGGTGCCCATGTTCCAGGAGGAGGGCCCTGCATCCCAGCAGGGTTCCCATGTCCCAGTGAGGCGGCAGTGGCTGCTGCATGTCCAGGACCCCGTGGGTCATGTCCCTCCAGGAATAATTCTAGACTAATTGCACTCCTCATTCTCAGCAGTTAAGAGCACCCACATGCAGTAGTGCTGGCTGGGAAACACGGCAAAACTCCTCCTTAAAAGAAGCCTATCATCTTCATTTTCTAGCGCGCTCCATATCAACAAAACACATCATGCCTTTGGCACATGCCCCATGCAAAGTGAGACATTTTCCTGTTGACTCATATACTCCCCGCGTCTGGGTAAGGAAGGTCCTGGGCTTTCTTTTAAGATTCCTGACTGGTGAGGCACACAACCATTTCTGTATCAGCACCCAGTAGTAATGCAAGGGAGAAAACAGCAGGTCTCTACAGGGTGAAAGTTAAGTTGGGTCAATTATGAAAGAGAAAGAATGAAATGCCTTCAGCGAAGCATGCTTTATGGCCCACGCAATTCTCTTTTGAGCAGAAGTGACTGTGGCTGCAGATGTACATGATTCCCCAACCTGACAGCTAGACGGCAGCCAAGTGACCAGGGGAGAAAGCCAGCCTTGTAAGGACCGTCGGGGAGCCCTGTGGATGCTGGCCTCAGCTTTAATCCCCTACAATGGTCAGATCTGAGTAGCATTTAAATTTTCCCCTCCAAAAATGAACAACAAATAACATCTGTCCCAGGTGCAACAGCATCCATCTCTTTTCTCTTAGACCAAGGCAGCAGCAGCTCACAAGGATGCAGCAAAACAGTGAGGTTTGGGAGCTGAGGGGTGCTGATCCTAGCTATGGTCACAGCCAGAGGCAAGTTCTTCATCAGAGTAACCCTGTCGCTACCTTGCCAGCAGCACGACCAGTAGAGGAGAGACCCACCAAGGCCTGACACGTCTCTCTTCTGTAGCAGCAAAGGAGAATACAGATTTTGAGGAAAGAAACTGCACCCAGTCTGGGGCAGCTGTTACTCTGGTTAGCTTAAGGGAAGGCCATGGTAGTTTCTCATGAAAGCATGCCTGTCTGCTGTGGTCTATAATGCTGTAAAAGCTTCCCAGATCCAGGACCCATAGTAGGCCTCAGCATCACCACCTCTTGCACAGACACCTCCAGTTGGCACAAGAGACCCATATGCTCACAAATGGCACTGACAGGAGCTGGGGGGAACCACAAGCTCCCCCACAGTCCTGGCCAGCGCGCATCAGCATCAGCTCCCCCTCACAAACCTCCCGTACACCCCCCAAACTTGGCCCTACCTATGGCCCTCACCTCCCATTCCCAGAGCCCACCCTCAAGGCGCCCCGCATGAGTTCACTCTGTGGAGGGACAGCCGCTCCCGCAAACGAACCCCTCTGCTCACAGGCCAGCGGCTGTGCAGATCTGAGCACACCCGAAGACACGCAGCCACCCCTCTCTCGCCATTTACCTCCTCTCCCGGCCGCCAGCCAGCCCGTCCCGCCCGGGCGCCCTCCTGAGGAGCGGCAGTTCCTCCCGCCGCCGGCCGGTGGCAGCGTCCGTTAAAGCCGGTTCCAGCCGGTTTGGGCGCGCCCTCTAGCGCGCGCTCCCTCACACCACGCCCCTCCCCTCTCCTGCCGCCATGTTGGAAACCTCAGGCCTCGCCAGAGGAGAAACTTACATAGGGCAGTGGCGCTGGAAGTCCCCATGAGGAGGGATAGGGAAACATCTCATATACAAGCTCGGGGACACGGGAGAAGGGATAAAGCTGGCAGCAACTCATCTCCCAGCTGAACCTGGAGCACAGTGGCCCACCAGTGCCATCTGGCAAGGCCTTCCAGGAGCCCCATGTGGGCACTGACGGGTTGTGCTTGTGACTAAGGAGGCTGACAGCAGGACAACTTTTGTATTTCTTAATGCTGAAAATACTTTAAAATTCACAGAATGGTTGAGGTTGGAAGTCACCTCTGGAGGTTGGTTTGTCCAACCCCCCAGCTCAGGCAGGGCTGCCTAGAGCCAGTTGCCCAGGATTTGTCCAGATGGCTTTCCAATATCTCCCAAGGATGGAGACTGCACAATACCTCTGGGAAACCTGTGCCAGTGCTCAGTTAACCTCACAGCAAAAAAAAAAAAAGTGTTTCCTGATGTTTGGAGGGAATCTCCGGTATTTCCATTTGTGCCCATTGCTTCGTGTCCTGTCACTGGCTCTGTCCTCTTTTCATCCTCCCTTCTGGAATTTATATATATTAACGAGATTCCCTCTCAGCCTTGTCTTCTATCTGAACAGCCACAGCTCTCAAAGCATTTCCTATAAGAAGAGATACTCCAGTCCCTTCATCATCTTCATGACCCTTCACTGGACTGTCACCAGTAGCTCCATCTCTTTCTTGTACTGGTGAGCCCAGGACTGGACACAGTACTCGGGGTGGCCTCACCTGAGCAGAGGGGAAGGATCTTCTCACTCTGTGCTGGCAACACTCCTCCTAATCCTGCAGCCCAGGATACCATTAGCCCTCTTTCCTGCAAAGGCACATTGCTGGTTCACGGTTAACCAGGACTCTCAAGGCCTTTTCTACAAAGCTGCTTTCCAGATCGCTGTCCCCCAGCACATACTGGTACATGATATTTTTCTTCCCCAAGTGCAGGACTTCACAATTCCCTTTGTTGCACATCAAAAGGTTTCTGTCAGCCCATTTCTCCAGCCTGTCAAGGTCCCTCTGGTACAGAGCTACTCCTCCCAGTTTTGTGTCATGAGTGGACTTGCTGAGGGTACACTCTGCCCCCTTATCCAGATCTTTAATGAAGATGTTGAACAGGATTGGACCTGGTATTGACCCCTGAGCTACACCATTAGTTACTGGTCTTCAACCAGATTATGAAATTATGAAACCACTGATTACCACACTCTTAGACCCAGCCATTCAGCCAGTTTTCAGCCTGTCTCACTGTCCGCTCATCCAGCCTGTAAATCAACAGCTTCGCTATGAGGATTTTACAGGAGACTGTATCAAAAGCCTGACAGAGGTAGACAATATGCACTGCTCTTCCCTCAGTTACCAACCATCATAGAGGGTTATCAGATGGTTTAAGCATGACTTCCCCTTCGTGAATATATGCTAACATCAAGTGATTTTCCCCAAAGTGATTTACCTCTGTGCTAAAAAGTAGTCTCAACCTTGCCTGATACCCTGCTAGTGCTAATGCCATCCTGCCTGTAAGGTCTTCATTCACTTGACTGTCATTTGTTCAAGAGACTTACTGGGAAGGGCTGAACTTGTCCATCTTTCCACGTCCCAAGAGCACCCCAAGCCATGTGCACTGGGACTTGCCCAGAGCTGGTTGGCCAGCCAAAAGCCAGAGCCACTGCATTCAGCACCTCCTATCTTCACCAAAGCAGTCTGTGCCAGGAGCTTTGCTCCAGGCCTGGCTTTGACTTGCAGGACTAAGACAATGTTGGCCAAGTCTGCTTCCATGCTGGGACCGCAGCCAGGGATATGCAGCACCGAACAGGAGACAAGGAACACCAGCATGCAGTTGTTCTGTCTTTATTTACAGGGGAGAAGAGGCCAGTACTTCATCTTGAGAGCCGTCTTGGCTGCTTAAGCCCTGAGAAGCCTCACCAGTTCTGCAGGATTTTGGTCCCTCTTACCTATGGCTGTGCCTAGAATTAGCCAGTGCCAGCCCCTTTATTATAGCAAAGCTGACATGCCTTGGGGAGTGTCTGCAGACAGGAAGGGGGATAAACGGCTGCCATGTACCCCCATCACAGATCAAGAGGGAATGAGTTTGCCCCAGCAGCAGCCACTGCGGAAGGTGTTTCCTTTCTTGTTCTCTCTGTTAAAAATCAAAGCTTGTCTCAGCTCACATGGGGCTGGAGAGTGATGGAGCATTGAGTCTCTAAGCTCTTAAGCTTTTAACCATGCAGAGCAAAATCAATGCTCTGTAAAGACTGAAAAATCATCAGAGCGAGCAAGGCTAAGGGTCCCTGCTCCAGGCTTTGTAGGATGCCTATGAAACTTCACTTTCAGTGGGGCAAATCAGTCCCACAGCATGGGCCAAAGGATCTTTCCTGGCTGCCATCCCACCACATCCCCTTCCCTGGCTTCCACCAAGCCCCTGCCCAAGCCCAGCTGTCCCACCTTGCTCTCCAGGCATCCCCAGACCTGCAGTACAACCCCACCAGGCTCTCCTGGGACACCACTGTTGCAGCACTACCAGAGACTAATTCTCACCCTGGGCAAGGGAGGGCACTCCCTGGGCAGCCCTGGGGACAACATACTGCCGGGACACAAGGAAAGGGACACAGGCCAGGCAAGAGTGTGCTCTGAAAAAGGGGAGCAGAAGATGCCTGGGCATCCAGTCTCATGCTACTCAGCTGGGACCTGTGATGTCCCCATATGGGGATGCAAGGCAGCCCAGGGACCACCACACACCGATCCCCCCCTGCCTCAGACAGGCTGCTCAGCAGCTGCCTTTCATCATCTATTGCCCCTTTATTTCAGAATAGGCTGGTTCTCCCTTTACCATATCTTACAGACCCAAAACCCCCCATCCAAGCATAAAGCTGTTCCAAGTGAGGAATGACAGACTGACCTTCTGCAAGCCAACCTCCAGGCTTAGGGTTGAGCCTAGGGCTCAGCTAGGAGTCCCACTACACACATGGCCACAGAGCTCCAGAGTGGCTGAAGGCACCCACACCCAAGTTGCCACGCTGAAGGCATCCTCACCCAAGCCAGGCAGTGAGACTGCTAAAGACGCAAGCTGCCACGTTTATACAATCACAAACCCAGCATCACCTACCAGGTCCTTGCTGGAGGGTGTGACAGCAGACCCACGTCTGCAGTGGGAGGGGATGTCAGACACAGAAAGGGATGCTGTTGAGGGACTGAGACCTGGAGGTGCAGACAGTCAGGGAAGGTATCATCATTCTCCCAACTCCCAGTGGCATTGTGCAGTGCCTGCCAACCAAAACCAGGCTGCTCAAACCTGAACAGCAACGGCAGGAGGAAGGAACCCTAGCCCAGTTGCAAAATCCATGCCAACATCAAGCTGCCACCTCCACCACAGCCCATCCCTTCCCCAGGATGGAGACCACTGTGATACTAAAGCAGTTGTTGAATGCTCTTCCTTCCTTACTACCTTTGAGGTGAGGATCCTGACACCAGTGTTTCCCAGGACCCTCTTCCCAGCCCCCTCCCAGCAACACCGGGCCTGGCAAATACCTTATGGCAAGTAATTTTACGTTATTCTGCACAAAAATAGAGCAATTCTATATTTATAGAGATTTATAGCCGGTTCCGTGCTGGAGAAGTTATTGAGCAAGGCCAGGAGCTGTGGGCGGTCCAGGCTCCCAAGCAGCCGGCTGCTTCTCATTCGGCATTTCCAACATACAAAATTAAAGGCATTCGTCTCCGTCTGGTTTCTTAAATAGATAAGGGGGGAATGAACAGACAGTATGTACAGAGGGGCAGTGGCACGGCCCGAGCGCCCTCCACCCCCAGCTTCACGCCTGACGCCCGGGGTCAGTGAGGCCGGCTGCTGGACTCTGAGGGCTGCCGCTGGCGGGGAGGAGTGTAGCCATTCAGGTAGCCGTTGCTCTGGCGTTTGCTGAGTCCTCCGTTAAGAATGTCCTGGATGTGCTGCACTATCAGGTTTATGGCCACTGTGAGCAAAAAAAAGGGAGGGAGGGAAAGACAGAGAGGAGAGATTGCATTAGGATCACTGCAAATAAACTACAGCCAAGCCAGAGCCCATCACCCTGCTGCCTCCCCTGCTCCTATCCCATGGTGAGGAACTGCAACCCTGCAAGGAGGAGCTGCCCCACTGGGACTTCAACCCTCTGCCCTGTCTGAGACCTGCGCTCAAGCCAGAATGGTCAGGCTGATTTCCAGCCAGGTGGAGACCTGACTGTCCCAGTTGCACATCTGGCCTTGGAAAAGCATGTTTCCCTTTGTGGGATGAACCAGGAGTTTACCTGGAGGCACTGCACATAGATGGGCTCCCAGGTTTGATCAGAGGAGCACAAACTCCCAGTCACTAATGCTCTAGGCAGCAGAAAAGGGGAGAGACTCATGTGAGCGTGCGTGTGTGTGGTAACAGCACCCTGGGGTGGCAGTGGCCTGAGTCACCTCCATGGCAGATCCTGCTACCTCCTACCTAACTCCGCTGTAACAGCAGCAGCCCAAAGCCAGCTGACAGGATGTAATGGCAGGGGCTGGGTCCACTCACCTTCATTATCTGCTCCTCTGGGAATGATCACGTCAGCATACTTCTTGGTCTGGGAGGAGAGAGAGAGCACTGTGTTACAGGGAAAGTGAAGACCCACCAGGCTGGGGCATTGTCAGGGAGGGGCAGCTCTTTCCCCTCCCCTTGCCAAACCCAAACCCAGTGGGAGGTATGTCATTACTGATAATACATTTTGGATGCTCTTATTTGTCTTATTCTGTGTTTTAAAGGCCATGCTTTGCACCTTGACTCCATTTTCATGAGCTCATACAGATTCCTCTAAGAGGCAGTAAGAAGCACCCTAACAAAACCTGAAATGAAGTGCCTCACGATTGCAAGACTCCAGTAGCTGATGCTTTTGGGAAGAACCTCCCCACTGAATCCAGCCAGACTTGGTACAAGAGCAAGAGCTGGCATGCCAGGCCAGAGCCGTGTGATCTGCTTGGGATGTGGGGAGAATTTTCTACCAGCATCGCTTGCAAAAAAGGTCTGCTTCGGGACACCAGCCCTGACCTATTTTCACCTGCAGGTACCAGTCTCAGTTTCTTCACCTATTTGTGTCAGCTTTTACAGCTGATCAGCTTCCTGGCAGCCAAGCTCTACCATCAGTAAAGAAGCCAGCCATATCAAAAATCACCAGGACAACTGGACCATTTCAGTGCTGGACCACCTGGCCCAGAGCTCATTTAGGAGTCAAGTAATGATGACAGTGGGTGCTGAGTCTGCTTGACATCCACATGCAATTGCTCTGCAGCTGAGCCCGCCACCAGGCTGGAAGTGGGAGCAGACCACTGCAAAGCTGGTGGGTAGGGACAAAGCAGTTGTTTTCTATCCCCCTTGTTTCACATTTCATCCTCCTACAGACTCTTCAAGAGAAGAGACTGATGCAGCATCTGCTGCTTTGCAAAGCTGTGTATTTACTTCACTGGGGACTTGCAAGGAGGGGAGCCACCAAGCTGAACCTGCCTCTTGGGAAAAGCCTTCCAAGGATTACAGTGGTCCCACGGACACCTCAGTCCCTCGAGCCTCAACTGAGTGAAACAGAAAAGGGTGCTGCCTAGGAGCAAGGAAAAAGTCTTGTAGCACAGAAAGAATCAGGCCCTCTTACAGGAAAGGGCAGAGCTGGCTACATAGACAGGCACAAAGATGTTCCTGAGGTGCTGGCGAACAGTTCCCAGGTTGCAGGACTTTGCTAGCTCAGTTCCTCCAGAATAAGAACTTCCTCATATAACTAACACATCTGCTTGAAAAGCCTTGAGAACCAGGGCACAGGCTCCTCTCCATGAGAGCCAGCAGAGGTGTGCAATGGCTAGTCCTGCAAATGTGCTCTTTCACCTGCAAGTTCTGCGGGACTGCAGTGGTCTCCTGCATGCAAGGTCCCTGTCTGCTAGGGAGCCGTGCCTCGGTTTATCAGCTCCCAAAGTAGCTTCCTTTCTCCAGACAGACCTTGCAACCCTGGCCTCAAGTGAGGTCTCTCTGTTCTACATCTCGGCCTTTCACCAGTCAGGAGATGCAACCTGCAAGGCCACATCCCGCAGCACAGAGCAAAGGAAGGAGCTCCCCTGCTCTCCCAAGCATCCGGCCAGCAAGAAGACAACAGCACTGCAGGGTAAGAAGGAAAAGGCAGGACAGCCCAAAACAGGAGGTAGATTCAGCAAATACTGCCTGGGGGCAGGGATCTCCCCTGCCTAGATGCAGCCAAGGATCTTCCCTCCAGGACTGGCACCTGCTGAGCTTCCTTGTGTTGGTTTGTCAGACCCTGTGCAGGGAGGGGTTTCTCTTGCCATGTCGACCTTCCCCTAGGGGAGGATGATCTCACCAGGAAGGCGGTGGCTGTAAAAATAGTCCCCATCTCATCCTGCCCTGGCTAGCAATGGCGCCCCCATTTTTGCCAGTGGCTGCAGGGAGGGAACAAAGCAAGGCAGGCTGACCTGAGCTCTGAGGCACAAAGTGCTCTTGTCTGAGGAGCTGGGCAGGGTATGATGCATTTTTGGCAGATTCCCGTGGGTGTCACTCCCCTTACTTACTGGCAAACAGAACTCCTCGAAGGCAGGCTTAACGAAGGTGATGTACTGAGATAAGATCTGCTCAAGGTCTCTGCCTCTCTCACTGATGTCTCGAAGCACTGCGGTGAAGATGTAAAGCAGAGTTAGGAGCTGAGACATGAATTTCTCCATCCCCCTTCCCTTCAGTACAGACTTTGGCCAGCCACCTGGGTATTTTGCCCGAGGTCTCTGTTCCTGGACGCTGCTGCAGACGTGTCCAAGCACACCCCAGCCCAGCTACACACTTTTTGCTTTTAACCCGCCTCCAAGCTTTCCCAGGAGCCAAGGGCTGCTTGACCTGACCAAGGGCTTTTCTTGGCCTCTCTCCCTTCTCAGCTCTGCAAGCACATTCCAGCTGTAACCACTGCCACCCTAGTCCTGACTGTTCCCAGACAGCCCTTGCATCCCTGCTGTCACTCTGCCCTGCTCTTGGCCTAAGGATGGGGCATTCTTCCAGTCATCCCTGTGCAGAGGTGCCCAAAGAATAGAAAAGCAGAGGGGTTCTCCCATACACACGTTAAGGTGCAATTTAACTCGGGTCTGCAGAGGTGAGGAGAGTAAAACTCCCCCACTTTCCTCGCTCTGCCAGGCTCCTTGTGCTGTCCCCAGCTGAGTGGAATGGGAAGGCAAAGCAGGCTCCCACAACCAGAGGCTGAGGGGGTCCTTGGAGATAAGCTTAGGAGAAAGCAAGGAGGCAGGAAACCAAGCTGGCCTAGTGTTTGTTCCGTCGTTTGGGCCTTACACCCTGTTTGCATGAGGTATTTGGGTCATTGCCATCTCCAGTCTGAAGCCACTTCAGTGTGGACAAGTGCCCCAGTTCAGCAGGAATTCTATCCAGGGGTAAGAGCCAAGACAGCCCCGTGGCCCAGCAGACGGCTCTTGGCTGTCCCCAGGGGGCTGGCTGGCTTCTCCCCAGCATGTTAACACCTGGCACTGGGTTCGGAGCGAGCCTTCTGCATGTGCCAAGCAGAGCCAAGGCACGGCACTGCCAGCCTGCACGACCTGCTCAGCAGCCGTTGCCCATGTGCTTGCAGGGCCAGGACAGTGCTGTTCTCTCAGTGTGGGTTTGGCAACGTCCCTGTGGCTCTGTTTGCCCTAGGCCAGCAGCTTCACAGCCTGCCCTTTCACAGCCCCGCACAGGGGAGGTGATGGGGGTAAGAAAGGGCTGGCAGCAAGATGTGTGCCAGTTCCTTGCCTGCTCCAGGAACAGCCCAGCCCAGGCTGTTCTAGCCAGCTCCTTGCCTTCTCCAGAGAGCGGGAGCAAGCCCCAGCTCAAACAATGCAGAAAAACAGGCAAGGAAAATAAAACAGAGAGACTTTTGTTTCCCAGGTCCCACACCCTGTTTGTTGGCTGCTCTGGGGCGGGCAAGAAGCACAGCGAGGGTGTATTTGCAGCACAGCTGGCCTAGGACGGCATGCAGGAGGCCTGCAAGCTGCACAGGCTGAGTGCCCAGGATGCAGGGGCTGGTCCTGACAGGGCAAAACTCCTGCCCGCTCCCAGGGCAGACCACAGCAGGGCACTTGGCCCCCACACAAACACAAGTCAAGCACCAATCGTCTTGTACCAGGCCCCAAAGCAACCCAGGCTAAGAATAGGCACCCCATGTGGAGGTATCACCCTCTCTACTTGCAGGGCAGGCAAATGTCCCAAGGACAGATTGGCACCCATCCAGAGCCAGCAGGTAGACATCACTCAAATCAGGCCTGAAGCGTACACGTGGCACCTGACTTGGTCTTTGTTTTACAGAAGCTGGTTGAGACCAGGGAGCGAGGGACCTCAGCCAGAATCAGCTTTGCACAGGTCAGGCTGTTTGAGGCACCTGACAGACCTTGCCCCTTGCGCTCTGTTGGCAGTGATTTCAGAGGAGGTGAGGAGGGGACCGTGTGAGTTGCACGTACTGAACCCCCACACTATTAACTGAGCTGTTGCCTACATTTCCAGGAACCTCATCTCCCGCTGCTGCCCAGCTGAAAAGCATATTGCTGCAACTCTTCAGGACTTCTGGGAGAGCAAGATGACTCAGAGCCATGTTGCAATGCAAGATCCCAACTTTTGCTGTAATGTGCCTCCAGCTACGTTCCAGGGACGCTATCGTACCTTCAGCACCTCACACACATGCTCGTCTTTCCCAGAAATGCCAGGGAGACATACAGTAAACAGATTTGCTGCTGCAATGGTCCTACCAACTGCTGAGAGCAGGCCAGGAGGCTGCCAGATGGTTAGCTCCCTGTCAGGCGGCCAGTGGGTTGCCCTGACTAGGAGACACCAGCGCCTCAACCAGCCTTTGCAAGGCTTTAGCGATTGATGGTGGGTGGGAGAAACACCCCAAGAATGGCCTGGGCCCATGTGGCTCCAGACCCCATCCAACAGCTGTAGCACAACAGGGTTTAGCTCTGTATTGTATTCGGCAGCTGGATGGTCTCAGTTCTTACTCAATGGGATCTCAACTAGTTCTCAAGCCCTGAGCATACCAGCTTCGAAGTGACCGAGCCACACACTCCAGAGTATGATACAGGGCACTGCCAAAAACGTGTGCTACCCCGTGGCTGGGTGTGAAGCACAGTCTGCTTAAGGGATAAGGCTCACATTGCGGGATCTTGCAAATGCGTATCTGTAGCCTGCTTAATACGTCTCCCTGCAATGCCTGTGCTGTCACCTCCCTGGATGAGTCATGCAAGAACAGTGGGCAGGGTCAAGAAGGATGCGTAATCTTAATCAACACCGATGACATCCCAACAGCAGAGGAGGCTGTGTATCTGTCTGACAGCAGGAGGGCGGGCAAGACCAGTTCCACTGCAGAGTGGAACAGTCCCATAGACACCAGCAGTCCCAGGCTGACGCACTGAGACACGCTCCTCTTGTCACAGCATAGAGGTGTGGACGGGACCTCTAAGTCATCCTCTGCATCCCCAGACACCCTGTGGAGGCTGTCAGAGCTAGGCAGGGCTAGGGACAGCTCAAACAAAACTGAATTCTGCCCCACGAGTCCCCATATGCTTTCTTAGTCATCCAGGAGACTCAGGTGCTACATCAGTGATCCCACTCCTAAAGGCTGCTTTGAAATGAACTGCATCTCAAACCATGCAGACCCCACAAAGCTGGAATCCTTCCTACGTCAGCTGGCAACCCACTGCCAAGCCAGCTGGACATGGGGAGTACTAGAGAGGGATATTCTGGTTTCTAGGGCTCTTTGCCTCCAAAGCCATCACCCCAGTGCCAAGTATGACAAAGAGGCTCCACACTGCACACTGGCTCTGCCTGCACAAACCAAGATGTAAAACCAAACTCCGTATCTACCTCATCCATGATGGAAAACCACACACCCAAATGCCATCCTTGAAGCACATCCATAGGACAGGTCCCGAGCAGATCCATCAGGCACTGCCTTCTGATCGAACTGTTGAGATGCTTTGCCTGGTCCATAGCACCCTTCCCTGCTGGTACCTGCTGAACAGCAGTAGCTGCCATTCAGCTGATGGCACAGGACTCGTGCCACAAAGGCATGTGAGGACACAGCACGCCCAGTAGTCACATTGCTGCATGCATCAAAGGAGGAATCCCAGACAAGGCAGCAAAACCCCCACTGAAACCTAAGAGACATGGAGCAAGGTGGTCTCCACTGCCATAAGTTGCCCTAAATGACATTCTGTACTGGGAAGGAAAAGCTCCCTGGCACTTTGCTAGCAGCAGCACAGCTTTGTGCCAATTCCAGTTCCGGTCACTTGTCACCTGCCTCTGTGACCAGCTGCTCAGATCAGTTAAGTGACATTTCTGTCCCCGCTGCACAAAACGTGTTCAGTCCTCACCTCTGCGGGACAGCCGGGTGTCTGCGTCCGTGTCCACAAAGAGCTTCATGCGGAACAGATCCCGCACCTCCTGGCTGTAGAAGGCCAGGATGCCTTCAAAGAGCACCACGTCGGCAGGGTAGACAGTCACCGTCTCCTCTTTCCTAGCAGAGGGAAGAAGAGTCAACATATGCTGTTGGGGGGAAACAAGCTAAGAGAGGTGGGGGGGAAATAGCGGTGCTCGTAGGCACTGCTCCAACCCTGGACATCACTGCTGCACCAGGGGGGCAACCAAGGAGAGGGCAGACCTACCCCACCGCGGTGAAGGGAATCCAAGGCATACGTACGCTTCCTAGAAGGACAAACGGCAGAGCGGGAAGCAGACTAACCCTTCTCCCCCCACCTCAGCCAGCTGCTGCTTGCAAGTGTTATGAGCCAAGCCGTAAAGCCCAGAAAGCCTATGCATGGACCTTGATCCACAGGAACCTGTAAGGACCAGCTCTGCTCCCCTGGCCACCAGGCAGTGCTCCCCTGACACTACACCGCTTTTGTGGGAGACGGAGCAGGGTCACACCATCCATGACCACACAGGCATGCAAAAACAAGCTGGACGCATGCAAGGGAAGAGTTACAGGAGAAAGAACGGTCGTCCTCCTTTCCTGGCAGTGCTGAGCTGTTTGAGCCTGGAATACTTGTTAAAGCAGCAAACAAAGTTTATGGTGAGAAGAAGTGTGGATGGGGGAAGAAAAGGGAGGCTATAACCCCCCTCCACCGATGCCTGTATGTTGCCAGATGCCACTGCATGGCCGTGCAGCTTTCTAAGACCCTCAGACTGCGCCTGTATCTGCCCTGGATCCTCTAACCAAGGGGTCTGGAGTAGTTAGGGTTGGAACTTTGGGTCGGCACGTTAGGCACTAAAGAGTGGGTGCAAGCGGAGGGGCGGGCGGTTTGGGGCTGGCAGGGCTGCGCGCTGTGCCGCAGGGCGTTAGCAGAGGCACGGCAAGGCAGGAGCGGCTGTTAGACCTGGAGTGGGAGACAAAGTCATAGACAGGAATCTGGACCGTCTTCCCTTCCGTGATCTCCTTGAGCGTTTTCACGATCAGCTCGTTGTCAAAGGCATCTGAGGAGAGAGGAAATGTTACCCGAGGCAGCTTTGCAACCTCTCCCACCCACCAGACGTTGAGCTTAGGCTAACCAGAGACACTGGCAACCCCACACTGGGGACAGACAGGCTTGGGAGGAAAGCCCTGCACATTCCCATGGGTGTAGCAAGGCCTAGGTCTCCCGCAGCCCCTAGATCTTCACTGCTTTGCACCAGCCTGGGATCTGGCCCGCAGAGATCAATACCACCCTTGTACAGTGGCGCTGAGAGCCTGGGCTCAGGAAGGCATCTCCTCCAGGGCTCCAGCCCTCAGAGAGACTGGAGCAGTGTTTCAGCCTTGAGTCGCTGGACAGACAGGGCTCTGTTCACTCGGTGCTCGCTGCCTCCAGCCATTGTCCTCGTGGGGACGAAGGGACAGCAGCTCTGGAATTTCCCCACCAAGCCCAGGGATGGCTCAAAGAGGCCCTGTTGTAGCAATGGCCCTCTTAGTGGAGGGATTTGCAGAGCAGTTGCACAAGATGGTCCCCTCCTTGAAGGAGGGAGGCAGAGCTGCTGGGTCCAGGGGGCTGCACCAGACCACATCTCCCTGGTCCCAACCCAGCTGCACCAGAAAGGGTTTCAAACTGGGGGATGTTTTTGCAGGGAGAAGAGGAGCATCCTAAGGGCCCAAGGGTTCACAACCTGCCCTTTCTCATCCCAAATACTCCACACCAGAGGCAGTTTCTTTCCCAAGAAAGACAGAGGTCGTAATACAGGGGACACAGGTGGCCCCCAGCCACCCTGCCAGGGATGCACCCAGCTCCACAAGAGCTTAACTAAGCCACCCATTCCTGCCCCATGCAGAGACTGAGTCCCAGAGTCCATGCAAGGTGCTTTGCTGGTGGAGTTGGGGGTCCTGCTCCAGCCCTCACCCCCCACTGCACGGCAGAGCCCCAATGCTGTTCTCCATTCACCTGGGTGGTCAAAATTGAACTGGCCTTTGAGTGCTTTGGATTTTTGCTCTGAGGTGAGGACCCTGTAGAAGCTGTCTTGGCTCACGATCACCACCTGCTTCTGGCGGTAGTCCACCTCATTCTGGCCCAGCAGCTGGACGATCTTGGAGCATACTGAAGACTGGAAAAGGAACAGTAGAAGAGGCAAGTCAGCAGCAAGTGGTGTCTGAGCCGCACAGGGAGGGTGTCTTCAGGTAACAGCCATTCTGGATGCATGGGGCACTGCTTCCTGGACCTCCAGCCAAGAGTTTGTGGTCCCCTCAAAGGCACAACCCAAAGCCACTGAGGGAAAAGCACTCCACAGGCATCATCGTGGGGCCCTTCTGTGTGAAAGAAGTACCAAGCTTGCTCCCTGCTTCCCTCTCCTCCTTCCCTATGGCCAGCCTGCCCACAGCTCCTATTCTGGGCACAAATGGCCCCCGTGGCCAGCCTTAGCCTGCCCAGCAGCTCCCCAGAGAGCAGGGCTGTGTGTGGCACCAGGAGTGAGCCTCCTCCCTGGGCAGCAGCCTCAGTACCTTGGTTCCCCCAGCCCTGGTCCAGCCCAGAAACCCCACCACGGCACAGGCAGGGAGGGAGAGAGTCTTCAGAGAGGGAGAGCCAGGTTGTTTTCATACCCTAAACAAAGCCCAGGATGAAAAGACACCAGGAAGAGAGCCCTGGGACTTTATCAGGGATCTCTGCCACAACTGCCAGGTCTGGGAGGAGCGGCTACGAAGCATATCCTGGTGCCTCTTGGCACAGTGAGGCTAAGGGCACTGCAGAGCCAGCGGCTGAAGAGCCACGTGGCTCTGACTGCCAGTGCAAGATCCCCACGAGCGCTGCTGGCACAGGGACTGGCACCTCACACACCACATGGAGCAGGCTGGGTGCCAGTGGCCGGCATCAACTCTGCTGGCCCCGCAGCAGGCACAGGCTGCACGGCCGAGGGTCATGCTGGACCCCACCACTGCAACACAAAACAGAGCACAGCTTGGAGGATAAATCCCAAAGCCTGCTTCAGTCCCTTCTCCTTAGTTATGTGAGTCCTTGGCTGCTGTGCAGCACAGTGTGTTAACTGCATCACTCACTGGCAGTCGGCACGCTTGCCCTGGCCAGTGAGAGCCAAGGTCGGACCGGTGGGGGAGCGCTCTGCTGCCTGCAGGAGCCCTGCGCGTCAGCCCCACGGCATCCAATGTTTGGGGAGAAGGTTGCCAAACTGAGCTGCTTCATCTCCTGCAAGTCATGCTTGCTGCAGATGCCCAGCTGAGCCACTCCTGGCCTCGGTCACCACAAATATTCTCCGTCGAGCCTTCTGCTTTGCAAAGAGAGGTTTGCTTGCCCCAGCCTGCCCATAGCTCTTTCCACGCTCCCAGCTCCCCGCTGGCTCAACCATCTGCTCCATACCTGGCTGGCAACTTAAGAGATGCAGAGCTGAAGACAGCAGCGGTGAAGGGAACAGGGAGGGGAAGGCATGCCTGGCAGAGGAGGTCACCCCAGCAGGCAGAGGGCAAGGCTGTTTGCCTGAGAAGCTGGAAGATTTGACGGCATTCCTGTCCCCAGAGACTGTCTCTTCCCCTCCAGGCCAGGCTGACCTGACTTGGCTGTGACCACTGCGCTGTGAGTCAGTCCCAGCCCGGCTGGAGAGGCTCCGCGCACAGCGCTGCTGCAGAGCAAACCGGCTCGGGCTGCCCGACAGCAGTCCTTGTGGCCCTGAGCACAAGTTCAGGTTTTGGGTCAGGGTTGGGGGGGGGGGGGTTTCCCTGAGCATCCCACCTTCTTATCCTGCCTCTCCCGGCTGGCAAGTTGTGCTTCCCGCGCCACATCAGCAGCCCTGCCCTGCAGCAAACTGCTACCACCCAGAACAAAGCACTGCAAGTCAGTGCCAGTCACTCTCCCTTCGGCACGCGCCCACACAAAGCCAGAGCCCATTCTCTGTTTCCTCTGTTTTCCCCACTCCCCACATCCTTCTCCAGCCTGCGTCAGCCCTGTTGCTTATCCAGCTGTATCCCATAGGTTTCGCAAAAACAGGGCGTGCACGGTGCCTCTCCTCCACTTTTCCTCCCAGCTCTCTCCCCCGGACACCGCTGCCTTTCCGAGCTGCCTGTGCAACAAGGAGATGCGGCACAGAAGGGTTCAGCCTTGGCCACAGCTGCCGAGGACACCAAACTTCCCAGGACCTTTGCAATTAGGAACAAACCACCCTCCAGTACAGCCACCCAGACAGATTCCCAGCCTGTAGATCAACAGGCTCCGTATGGATCCGCACCACAAACCGCTTTCCCCAGGCCAGGGGAGGGAACAGGGCTCCTTTACTTTGGATCAATGAAAGCAGCACGCCTATTGCACTCACACTCTCCCCTTGGACCTCAGAAGGTGGATGGACAGTAAAATCATTTGAGGGCATCAGACAGTTCCTGCCAATCATCCATTTGCCTTATGCACACTGACCTCTGTTCTACTGACCTGAAAAGTGGAGAAAAATGTCCCCATCAGCTCTGAAAATCACCCTTCTGTTCCATACCCCACAACCTGAGACACCCAACGGTGAGAAAAACCAAAGGAGAAAGTAGCCCTCAGTGGCTGGAGACATGAAGACATCCTCCCACTGGGGCCCAGGACAAGGACCGGAGCACATCCTGGCTGCATTTACCATCCAGTGCTCTGGGGTGGCAGATGCCTCTTGCAACAGCATCCAGGCAGATGCCACACACCCTTCCCTTTTCTCTGGTGTGCTTTGGACACAGAGAAAGCGATGGAGAAAGATGATCATCGGGACATCCTGCTCTCAGGACCGAGCTCAGGTCCAGTGTATCGTGTTGCCCGGGCGGGCAGGGATGTCACCTCTGGGCTCTGGTAAGAGCATGTGCACGTCACTTTGGTCCTGCAGAAGGCAGAAGATGTGGGCCAGGGCACTGCTCACACATTATACTTGCATGAGTACAGCAGGACATAAGGACACTGGATGACACAGCATGTTCCTCCAACCCGAGGGCTGCATTCAGCTTGGCTTAGTGGGGCAGCAAACTTCAGCAAGGTGTAAGCGAAGAAGGTTTTTTCCTTTCCTTACAATCGTTTGTGATAGAAACAAGAATGGTTCATGAGAGGCATTCCCTAATGCCAGTCTGAACACCCCCTACAGCAGGACCAGCAGTTTTTCCCCTTGGTCAATAAACACCCTGTGTTAAGGAAGAAGAAAAACCAGAAACACAGAGAGATTAGAAATTCCCCTGCGCAATGGGAACAGAAACTCCCGGCCTCAGGAAGCGTCCCTCCAAATGACTGACGCATGTCCCCTGCTTAAACCCCCTTCTCCCAAACCAGCACCGCATACATACATACCTACGTGTGACTGAGGTTAATCTAATGTGTGAAAAATCCACTAACAACTGGAAATGATAGCAGTTAGGCCCTGGGGAGGCCTGCAGATGCCCAGAAAGCCCAAGACCAAAGCGTGACTGCAAAGTACTGTGCTGGGGTGTAATCAGCCTGGATGCACAGTAATCCAGGGGACACATGCACTCAGCACCCACTATAAGGGACAACCTGGGCTCAGATTCCTCCCCTTGCCAATTCCTAACTGCTTCTCCCAGGGGAGAATTGTTTCTTCTCCGAGAGGCCCAGGATTCCAAAGGCAAATGGAGGATGACTTGAGGAAGATGACACGATGCTAGAGATGAATCCCAGTACAGGAACTCTGGGATTTGGGCCCCATCACTAGGTCTGCCCTGTGTGATATGCCCTATCTATGGGAAGATGAGGGGCATGACACTGCTCCTTGCCTCCACTCAGCCCCTTCCCCACATGTACACTGTCTGTGCACACCTCGCCACAACCCAAAGCGAAGAGTGATGGCGATTCAGCTGCAGTGCACTCCTGGCAACAGGATGCTTTCTCAAGCAAGAGCCTTCCCCTCCTCCAGAACTTGTCTAAAACTAAATATAGATAGGAGACAGCAGCCTGTGAGCCTCCCTGGTTGCCAAGCGGACCTTTCCCATGTTAGCCGCATGAAAGCAAGGCAGGACTTTCCGAGTGTGCAGTGTTGGGAGGCAGGGAGCAGAGCAGAGGCTGGGAGCCCCAGCCTCTCTGCCATCGGTCATGACTTTCCATACATTGCAGTGAGCGAGGGGAACCGAGCTCCAGGTACGAGCAAACTGGCTGCGACCCACTGAACTGCACTCCCCCAGGCTTTGTGCTTGAGCTGCTCCCTGGGAAAGCTGTGCAAAACCAACCCACACCACACGGAGAGGGTTGAGAGGGAGGTATCTGCACAACCACAGTGCAAAGGAAGGAGCTCAGAGAGATGTTACTGCCGCACATAAGTGGCTGCAGCTCCCCTTGTAGGATTCCTCCTCTGAACCAAGCACACAAATAATCAGTGTTTAAGGAAGAAGTACAGCCTTATTCTGCTGGGAGGGGAAGACGCAGAGGGCACTTGGAGAAGGACTCCAGCATATTTTCCCAAAAGGAAAGAAGTGATGCACAGGGGAAGAAACTCGACAGGTGTTCAGAGCTCTACCCCTGACATTTATTTCAAAGATATTAATTACATTACATATTTAATTCATATTCACTCATGGCCTATAGCCAGCTGCTCAGATATTCTTTAGGAGTTGACTAATTCCCCAATATTATTATGCAGATTATCTCACAATCCCTCTTGGGTAGCTCTGATCAGCCAGTGAGTTACAACTTCAGATGGGTATTAGAGAGGAAACTGACAGACAGTGGTACAGTTAACCACCATGTGAAGGTACCGGGCAGGACACCAGGATGCTCTCAGCCCCGGGTTTGCTGTGGCAGCCAGGACAGTACAGGTACTTCTGCCTTGGCTGGCAAGGCCTGTCCTGGGCTAGGAGAAATCCATGAGCCTTGTGCATGCAGGTATGCCAAAACCCACTCAGAGCACTCCATCCATCCCCAGGGAGCCTGGCACTACAGAGGGATCTCCACACCAGGCTGCTCATTAGGCTTTCAATACAGCAGTGGGGAGCACCTCCCATCCTCCCAAGGACTCTAGACTAGACATCTAGCAAAAGCGACTTACACTGTGATTTCTTTAGGGCTGTGATTTCAGCCCTAAAGAAATACCAAAGCTGCCAGCACACTCAGGAGTAGGTAAATGGAGAAGGGCTGTGCCAGAAGCAAGACCTACCAAGAGAGGCATGTGCTGGGCTCCAGTGTGGAAGGAAGAGAGGCACAGATTCTGGCCACCGCTGCAGGCTGCTCACCCTGAGCCAAGATGCTGCTCACCAAGAGGACAATCCTGCCCAGCAGAGTAATGCCCTTGGCCCACAAAAAATGCTACAGCCAGGAGCAAAGACTGTAGGACTGCAGCACTCACGTCCCACCAAGGAGAGAAGCCCAGAGGTTATATCTACGGACACCACTGCCACAACCCCATTCCTGTAGGATCTGGATAGGAACAGGTTTGGCAGGGGCTGTCAATAGCCTGGCCAAGGTGTCCTCATTGCATGCTTGTAGATAAAATAAGTCTCCAGTTTTGGGATCTGGCAGGTTTTTCCCTAAAATCACATCAGGCACCACTACTTGTTCATTTCTCTGATGTCCCCTGTAGCATGGCTCCCTTTCTAGACATCGCAGGGGACTTTTACTCAATTGGGTCTTTGAAATCAGGAGCCGTAGTACTGCTGTCCTTTTCTCCAGCTCATCTCCTGCAGCACACGAGTTGTGGATTTTGGTCTCTTCTTGTAAGGTTATGATAATTATAGAGTATTAGGAAGTGCTTGCTGGACTAGGATGACAGAACAGAACAGATACCAAATTGGGAAGGGTCCCAGAGCATCTATTAAATGCCTGCCTGCGACTGCAGAGAGCTGGTTCGTGACCCACGCAATCCTTTCCAGTCCTAATGGAGCACATCCGTACAGCAGCACTGGGACTGGAAACTTGCTATTCTCGTACCAAAAGCCTGGGCCTCCACCCAGAGCTTTCCCAGGCAGGTTCACCATTCCTGACTTTCCCTTTGTGAGCCACAAGCCAACCAGTTTGGGACTAGGATAGCCAGATTTCTTTTCACTTACCCTAGAACACACTGCACGTGTAATCAGCAGTCCCGGGCTGGAACATAAACAGGCACGCACAAACACAGAGCATCTGAACACAGATTAGGCATGTGGAAGAAAACAATCCCCTAGCACAATCCTCCCAATCCACTGGATTCAGACACAGGATATTTTTTTCGAGCCCCTGCTGCAAACTCCATAGCCTGAAGCTGGCTGAGCCCATGGGACTATGGTGGGAGCAGGCTCTATAACGAACTCACATCTATTCCGTCCCTAACAGGAAAGGGCTGACCCATCAAAACGTCCTGTGTATCAGTCTGATCAGGAGCTGGCACAGAATAATGTTCTACTAGAAAGTTTGACGAGTCTCTAGCACACATTGACACCAGTGTTTAACAAGTCAAACCTTGTGATTTAGGGCTCCTGCCAGCCACGGAACCAACGTCACCAGGAAATGGTGCTGAACCAACACAGGACTGCTGTAATCCCTGCTAGTCCCCCTCCCCTGGCTCCTCCCTGCGTCACTGCCAGGTCTTCCCCAGGCTTCTTTGCCTGGCATCCAGCTGGTGACACACTGGCAATGACCCCCAGCTGCTGTGGGGGACCTCAGCCCTCGCTACTACCGCAGGAGGCTGAGCTCTGGAATACAAGAAGCCCCACGTGAGGAGGGAACTGCCTCATGCAGAGATGCACTGCAGCTGGGGCCACTGCTTCCCCGGGGACCAACACCCTGGCTGTCCCACCCTGGCTGGGTGATACCAGCCTTCTCCAGCCTCCTGGCTAGCTCATTCTCCTAGGCAGCCAGTTCAGCCAGACGGCGGTTTTGGTGTTTAAAGCAGAAGTGCCTAACAGATTAACGGTGAAAATACACCTGGCTGAACACACGCTGCAATCTTGGTGCTCTGCAATCTGGAAATTCTCAGGCTGCATGTTCAAAGAGACATTTCCAACTTTATGTGCCAACTCGAGATCCAAAAAGGTGCAGCCGCTGGGCCACAGTGGCACCCATATTCAGCCCTCACTAGCCAGGCATCTAACAAAAGCATTTCAGCCCTTCATAAGTCTGTCTTTTCTTACAACCTCCTGTTGGAAGGTAGCAATCAGCACCTCGCCTGGCAGCACACGGGAACAAGCAATAAATGCTTGAAGAGCTCTCCCCACCCCTGCAACCACCCCAGCACCAGATGCTTCCACTGCTGCTGAGAGCGAGCCACTCCAGTGCTGCCAGCAGACCTGAGGGATATCCCAGGAACCAAACTTAAGCTCTTCGTGTATCTCGACGCTTCCCAGCTCATCCCAGTATTCAGTTTGCTGGACTTTCCTCCAGCCCGCAGCCTGGCTGCCTGCCTTGCGTGCTGCAGTCCTTGGTAGTCAGGAATCTCTTACAAGAGGGAGGGAAGAAGCTGTTAGCACAAAGACAATGGGTATAAGAAGGAAACAAGAGCGTTAGCAGAGCACTTGAAAGCATACAGGATTAAAGAAAATGCTACAACCAGCCTTGGGAATCCCTCTGAGGAAATGAGGCGGTTGCAGCTCTGTCCGGCTTTGGCACAGGAGGGGGTCTTAATGCTATGTCATCTCTTCCACATCAGGAGATGGCAGCAAGCTTTGCCCAGACTGCACAGTGCTTGGATTTGGGGGGGGCAGTGGGAGAAATGGTGCCCCCCCAGCAAGCTTTTGTGAAGAACCTGTCCCAGCTGAGCCGACACAGAACAGGCACCACGAGGCTGGCGCTGCCCTTGCAGCATCACAGCCTGCCCAGGACCTCTGCAGCTCCCACCACGGTCCAGATTTCTTTTAAGAGCCAAAACCAGGACAGCGCTCACGTTTCCACCTCCTATTTGAGTACTGAAAGTTGCTCAAGCCTCTTCTGCTCACTAGGGAACAGCAGTCAGCCTTTGAATCTGAGTTCTCACCAATTTGCCTTTAAGAAATACCAGCCAAACACTCCCCCCAGCTCTTTGGGGAAGGCTGTCCGCTTCAGATGCCAGCTTCCCCAGGGCACCACACGACACAACAAGTTGTGGCAAGCTACAGACAGGATCCCTTCCTTCCACTGCCTGACTGAGCTGGTGCATCGCGAGGGATGGGGGGACACGGAGCCTTTTTCCTCATCTTAGACTCAACAAAAGCAGCAGTGGGAGGAGCTGGGGGGGGCCTTGGAAGGCAAATGCCCTCCGTTATCTTCAGGCTGGTGTGCTGCCAAAGGGGTGTGTTAAGACAACAACCCTCAATTGGTGTGAGGACGAGTCAGATGGATTTGCTGCTTTCCCAGTGGGAAAGGTGCCTGCTTCGCTTTCCCTCTAGGAGCGTTTTGTTTTCACCCAGAGACAACGCGCCGGGCACAGCACTCCCTGGGCTGGATTTTAGCTACAGGCATACCCTTAGATGAGCAAACCACAGCAGCCCCACCTCTGCTTTCCCAGAGCATGCTGCAGCACTTGGCATCACCTGGCTCAAGGCACTGTCACTAGCCAGATGGGGGGACAGCCCCACTGCACCCCTTGCCTTGCAGCTGCATCAAGTGTGAATTTGCGGGTCTGTGTGCACAAGCCCCAGGTCCATCGTTTTTCCTATTGCTTCTCCTTCAGGAAGCTTTCTATTCTCTGAGCATATTTCTTGCAGCCTTTTCACACAAACTTTGTACTGATCTGCTAGATTCCCTTCAATGGGCAGCACTGCACAGAGGTTTTTAGCAGCCAGCTATTACTGGAGCAGGGGAAATCAAAGCTGAGAGACAGGAAAAGCCAGTTAGTACATCTCCTTTGCTAGAAAGGACCATTTCCCTATTTTTTATTTTTTTTTTTTTCTAAGGGAGCCTGCTGCTACTAAGCATTTTCACTTTGAAGTTGAGAACAACTGTGGCATATTGTACTGTAATCACTGCTTTTACCTTGTGGGCCAGAGACACGGTGTTCAGAGACACAGCAGCTCGGCAGCGCCAGACACAATGTTATTGGGACAGCTACAGAGAGGCAGACCCATGCACCAGAGAGCAGACAAACCCAGCGTGTTTGAGTCACCAGTACCGCAGGAACCATCCAGCTTCGATTCCCAGTGGAGAGAGATCATGTCCTCTCACCATCCTTCCCCTGTTATACCTGGATTTTTTTCCCCCCTTGCAGTAGCAACAGTGGTCCAAGAATCTATTGTGGGCTGAGGTACAGCAGTTAGGTTATGCCACCCTTAAAGAGAAAAAAGGCCCCCCTCCAAACACGATCAACCCAGAGATGTAAGACTCTGTCTTCCTCCTGCGACGGCCCACATTCAGTTTCCTTAGCTAGCAATATTTCAGAGGTATTGCTACTTCCAAATCTATTCACGCTCTCCCAAAACGCCCCTGTAAAAATGCGGGTAGAATGTCTGCGCTCCCCTGCATAGCAGGGCTGAGTAGCTGTGGATCTGGTTTTACTGCTCTTAAATAAGAAAGAAAAAAAAAGTAGTTTTTCTTTTCATATTAGGATAGAAACAAATAAACGGGTTAAAAAAAATAGATAAAAAACCCACTGTATGAAATAACTAACAAAAAAAAATAATATTAAAATAAATAGCCGCTACGTTGCCGGGGTTGCCCTGTGCTGCGGTTTGGGTGTAGCAGCCCTCCGGAGAAAACCCGCATTACCGCCGGCCGGCCCCGCAGCCCCCCGCCCCGCTCCTACCTGCCGCTGCCAAGGACCATCCCCTCCCGGGCACAGCGGAACGGAGGTCGTTCTGCCGCTGTGAGTCAGCATTTACTGCAGAATTTTTCACTCTTGCCACCCCAAACTTAGCCAGAAAAAGGGTATAATTCCCCCCCCCCATGAACGACAGACACCATTTAAAAAATAAATTAAAAAAATAATTAAAAAAAATAATTGCATCTCGCTGCTGAGGGGNAGCCCTGTTCACAGGACGGCAAATTTCAGTGAGGTTTTCAACTTCCCGCTTCGGAACAGTGAAACGGGTGTGGAAAGGTTCGGCAGACACGGTCCCACGTGCGGGCCCTCACCACGCAGGATGTGAGAGAGGATCTCCAGGGCAGGTGTGAACCCTCTCTGCCCCCGATTCCCTTCCAACCGTGCCCCCGCAGACCGCGGCTGGTGGCACGGGAGCGTGGCAGTGCCCGCAGCCCGGTGCCAGGGGAGGAAGCGCTATATGCGGATGAGAACTTCCTGCGGGGGTGAATTCCAGTGGATTCCCACAGCCCCGTGCCAGCTTTCGACCACTAACCGAGGGCACGGCTCCTGCGCACGCCACCTTCACAGCTCTTCTTTCTTCCCCCCCCCACGCTGACACACCTCTGTCTGAATGACAAACCCCCCCTCAGCGTGTCCTCCAGGTTATTTGGATCTCCTCCTGCCCGCGGTGACTGCTGCCAGCCTCTCTGCTGCCCTGCCTGGGGACAGAGCAAAACCCCCGCTGTGCTGAAGCTGTTTCGGACTGTGCTGTCCCCTCCACCCCAGAGCTGAGCACCCCTGCAGGATGCCCGTCGTGGCACTTCATCTCCAGTTCCCCTTCTAATCCGGACGCTTGGCACGTGGCAGGAACAGAGACACTTGCAGAGGGAAGGATAAGCAAACGCCTCTTGATGGGCCCTCGAGGGGTACGAGCTAAGGATATTCAAGGATTATTTATACAAGAAGAACACAGGAAGAACTTGTGAAGACCAGATTAACATCTCTTCCGAAACCAGGCCAGGGCTGTAAACTGGAAGTGAATGAAATCCCAAGTCCCAGTTAGTTTTAGATGGCACCTTTCCTCAAAACTTACCTGAGAATATTACACACTTCCTCGCTGCCAGCCATTACCATACTGTGCAAAGCAACTTAATCTTTTGTTCAGTTTAAGTCCGGAGACTTCAGTATATGAAATCTGTTCAGACATGACTCCCTCTAATCTAGTTTCTAGGTACCTCCATAAATATTTCCTCTGCTGTAGCTAGAATGTTTGTAGACTGCACTGGCCCCTAACTCCTGCGCCCAGGGCTATGTATTATGCAAATACTTTCCTTTTTTCTCATATTCCAGGCTTGTTAGATGGAATCAAACTGCACCTAACTCTTCACCTCTCCTTTACATGTCAATCAAAGCACAGAATGCTCTTTTAAAAAGGAAATGCCATTGAGAGTAATATGTCTTCCGTTGCCTGAAAAAAACAACCACAACTGCTGCTGAGAATCCTGGTGTGATTAAAAATGACAGGATGAAATTACAAAGAGCCCGTGTCACTTCTACCTCCAGTTCAAAGCATGGACACCAGAGAGGAAAGATATTCATGTCATTGACCGTCTCCTCCTGGCCTGGCTTCTGCCACCCAGGTCTTCTTGAGCAAGGCCATGTTCAGTATTGATAGACAATATTGTGTGAATCATTTTCCATAGCGGTGTAAGAGAAACTTTTTCCAAATATTTCCTTGATTGATACCAATAAATCTCACAGCCAGGAAAGCCAGGAAGCTCTAAAGAGAAGGACGGAGGGTGGAGAACGGCATACAGCAGAGCCAAGTGCATGAGGTGGCACACAGGTAGGCACAAAATATTATCATGGGTCCTGACACATCATCAGCCATTAATATCTTCCTGCTGCTCACCCTAAAATGAAATATCCATCCTTAATTTCATCCCCATCTCCCTTATGGCTCTCACTCCCACAAGACTCCCATTGCTCACTCTTGCAGGAAGCTCCTTCCCTGTGCCCAGAGGCAGCACCAGGATTTTCTTCAGGGCACAGAGGGTGCTTAGCTGTGACTTTCAGTGATGCCTGACTCCTTGCGTAGCCACCTGCACACATGTGGCTTTCGTGTTTCCTTGTATGCAAATGCCACCAGGCTCCAGAGGATTTGTTTGCCATCTAATCTCACGCCCTCGCTTATTACTTGCGCTGCCTTCTCTGAACTGCGGTTCTGTCACTGTCTTTCTGAATGGCATGTTTAATTTAAGGGCGATGGTGGGGCTTTTTACCTTCCTTATTTTTCACGCAGCTCTGCACATGTAATCCCACTGTGCATCGCTTTTCACTGATGGCAAACTCCTCCCTTACGTAAGGACAGGCAGAAACCTGCCCTTCGCTGCCTGCCCTGCTTCCTTTTCTGTATTTCTGCTTTCTAGGTCTCCTTACCCCATTACAGCTTGTGGACGTCGTCTAGTTCTGTGGCTCCAGGGGTAACCACCAGAACGCCCATAAAAATCAATTAGTGCCTCTGCTAAATCCTTGCCGTTACTTCACTGTCCTCGTTAGTGTTCTTCTTAGTCTCATACCGTCCACGAATATTTTGCACACACAGAGGAATGCGAGATTTACTTCCCTGCTTCCAGCCTTTTGAATCACTTAACACAATACTCCGCTGCTGGCTGTACGAGGAGCCAGGAACAAATATGGTAATTGTAAATATTTGATCCCAGAAAATGCCTCCTGCTGCTACGTGCAAACAGGACGTTTGTGCCATTGGCAAATTAACCTAGGGCACGCTTCTGGAAACCAGGAAGGCTGCTCCAAGCCAACCCCTTCACGACTGTGAAGGGTATGTTCAACAAACGCAAACGTCTCACGTCTCTTCCCCTGGAAACGGCCTAGAGCGGCTCTGAGGGCGCTGTGTGGGGCACCGGGGCCCAGCAAGACACAGGGAGGTCAGGGCCCTCTGCGGGGCACGGGCACCACCAGGCCCAGGTGTGCGGAACTCCGGGGGTGCTGCGGCAGGAAGGACGCCCCCTCCGGTCGCAGGAAAGGCGCCTGGTCCCGGCTCCGTTCCCCAAAGAGAGGGGTGCCTGGGGAGCCCCCTCCGCACCGCCGGGACAGGCTGTGCGGCAGTACCAGGCCGCACTCCGCGGGGTTAGCGGGAGAGGGCGGGGATCCGCCGTCAGTATTGACAGCCGCCTCGCCCAATCAGAGCAGCGCTTCCCTCGCTCGCGCTTTCCCCGCCCCTCCCTGGTCCCACGGCTTCTCTCCCAGCGCCGCGTCGATTGGCTAGCGACCTCTACCGGAAGCGCGGGCGCTCGTTTCCGGCCGTTGCTAGGCGACGTGGCCCCCGGTAGCTTCCGGGTGACGGGGTCTATTTCCGGGAGCGCGGCGGCATTACCGGGCTAAGGGGGGGAGGGGGGTGGTATCATCATGAGCACCATGTTCGCCGATACCCTCCTCATCGTTTTCATCTCCGTGTGCACCGCGCTGCTGGCTGAGGGTGAGTGCTGGACCGCTGCGGGCGGGTTGCGGCGTTCCTTGCTCCCCTCAGCGGGCTGGTGGGGCCTGTACTAGGCTGGGCCCCGGCTGAGTAGGGAGGCCTTAGGGCTGGGCCTGGCCCGAGGGTGCCGTCCGCGGGAGGCACGGGGAGAGCCTTCCCTGGGGGTAGCCGGGAGGGGTCTGGTAGGAGGCCACTCTTCCCCTGAGCGCTGTGAGGGAGTGGGTTAAGGGGCGGGATTGCGGTCCTGGGGAGGGTGGGCGGAACGGAGGAGACCGCAGGTAGCGGAGGAGGAAAAGCAGGGCAGTGAGAGTGCGAAACGAGGCTTAGTTACTCAGGGGCACCTGAGGCCTGGTGCTTGGAAGGCCGTATAGGCGCTCCAGAGGACAGCAGTGAACAAAACTGACCTCTGATGTGAAGTGGTGATAATTGGGCTTGTTTGGTCTAGAAGAAGGAAGGCTATGGGAGGATGAGCTGACAGTTTTTAGTTCGCTTGAAAGCGAACACTGGTGGCTTTCTGTAGCTCTTGTGGGAAGGATGTGAAAAAATTGCCTGAACTTGCAATGATATGGTTGCCTGGAAAGGCTTTTTAAATCGTAGGGTGTTGAAATAGGTGCAGCTTTTTAAAGACAAGTTGGACAGATACCTTTTTGGAGTAGTCAGAGGCTTCTCCCCCTTTCTGGCACTCCTTTCTACCAGAGCTGCAAGACACCGTCTTTGGTCATACAAGGGCAGGGAGAGCCCCAGGCAGAATGCTACTTGCTCTTTCAGAGCCCTACTGCCTTGCATTTGGGGTTAGATGGTGTACACACCTGTTGCCTTTCACAGCACAAAGCTGTGTTGACCTCTGAAGCATCCACAGGGTTCTCTTCTCTGCAGCTGGTGATCCCTGGTTCTCAAAAGCACAGTCCTGTTGTCAAACTAAAGCCAAGAAAAAGGCCAAAAACTTTGTGCAGGAGCTCGGATTAAACAGTTTGCGAACCAGTGGTTCTGCACAACTTATTTTGATCAGGATTGAGTGCAAGGAGTTAGATTGGAGAATCTCTTGAGGTCTTTTCTAGCCTAATGTCTCTATTTGCCTTTTCAAAATGTGCTTCTACTAATGGACAGGTCCTGGTAGGAGCGGGAATTGTTCCTTGGGCCTTAATTAGGTGCTATGAAAATGTAGAACACAAAGATTTTTATTGCTTAATCTTAACTCCTGGTTTTAAGGTGAGCAACAGCTGGTACGTATGAGCATGAAGGAACTGAATGAGTCCCACAAAACAACAATGCTCAGTAAGATAGAAACTTTCAAAAACACTAATTTTACAGGCACCATTGGTACACGGAATTTGAGAAGTGAATTGAAGGAGACTGATGATACAGCTTTCTGGTAATTTGTGGTACCTTTGCCATCTTATAATGTGATTTTCTAGGCTTGATGTGTATTTTTGCATATGTATTTGCTAACTTGTATCCCTATTATTGCAAGAGGTCTTTACCTATCTAGTTACTTGCTGAGTATTTCTTTCAGGTATAACTTGGGTGCTGGTATACCGAACAGACAAATACAAGAGATTAAAGGCTGAAGTGGAAAAACAGAGCAAGAAATGTAAGTACCTTTCAGGCATTAGAGAATGTGTCTTGCTGCTCGTGTTACATCCTGCTTTAGCAGATGTCAAATTGAATAGAGTCAATTCTCTGAGAAATTCCTGCTGTAGCTTCTGCTAAGGGAGAGAACTTTCTTCAGCTTGCATTTCATAGGAGCCTAATTTTACAAGTTACACAAGCCTGTACTCAGAGGCTGGTCTGTACTTCTGTCCTTCATGCTTGTCATTTGCTGGAGGGAAGGTTAGTACAAAAACCGGTTGGGTTTTTCTGAATACTCCTCCTCCTTTTAATGGAGGACAGGAGGGAGTAAGAAATCAGTACTGGCATCTTTTTTTCCTGAACATGAGTAGCCAGTGTCTATATATGTAGATTCCTTTAGATGCCTGAAATAAGTTCAAAGATGCAGTTTCTGCTTTTCAAGGGCAGTGGAAGATTTGAAATCTCTAATAAGAAAGAACTAGGGTTGAATATGAATACCATGAGGGGAAAGTGTAGTACATAAAGAGTAAAAGTGATGATTAATGGTGGGGGGTGAGTAAAAACAAAGTCATGATAGAAAGGTCTGAGCTATCAGCTGATATAAAAATAAATTAGACTAGTGTAAACTAGAAACACGTTGAACTGATTAGAAAAAAAAAAGTCCCTGATTACTTCCATAGAAAGGAGATCTGAGAAGCCTGGCAGGATATAAAAAAATGATGAGGGAGGAAGGGGAAAAAAGAGCTGAAGGTGAGCAGTTAGAAGATAAGCATTTAAGGTATTAAGAGAAATGGTAAACAGAAGGCTCTGAGGTGGAGTGTTTAAAGGGACCTGTCTGTATTAGAAGCCAAGGAGCATAGGAGAAATTCAGCTAACCTTTCAAACTCAATTATGTGGAGCCTACCTAAGTTGCAGCAGTAAAGACTCAGCACACAATAACTGGGGCCAAACCTGAACTGGTTTTACCTTAAAAATATTTCACCATGATGACAGTACTCTTAGTGCATGAGAGAACAATATTATCAAAGCATGGGCTTTCCAGTACAGTTTGTTCCAGCCTTCCTCTGGGCAAAATAAACTGAAGAGTTGAAGTATAGTCATGTTTGTGTCACAGCTCCTAAATTAAGGGCTTTTGTCATCACAGCAGTCTCAGATGGGGATTGCTTATCTGCTTGCCTCACTTTAATCCCACTTGGATGACAAAAATGTGTAGGGTAGAATTAGCCCCAGAAGAGCAAGTTGGAGAAGTAGTTGAAGCCCAGCTGAAAACTTAGAGTTAACATTCTAGTATGTTTGTGCTGTGGAGCTCTGAAAGCAGTTAGTGGGGCTTAGTCTCTGGGGTTTAATGATTGCTTTAGGAGTTCAATGCTCCTTGTTTTTTATAGCTCTCCTGATATCTAGGCTATAGTCTGTGAATGGAAAGATGTGAGGTTCATGCATCTCAATTAGTTTCTAACCTCGTGTTTGATTCCCCATCCCCAACAAAAAAAAGTAAAACAGAATAAGGAGTCACTAAAAATTCAGTTTTGATTTTTGTGTGGGTGGTTTTTTTCCCCCCTCCTGTGCTAAAGACAGCTGGCTGACCTGATGGCTTACAGACAATTTGCAAAGTAGACCACTTGAGCCACACCTTTCAACTGTTATCTAACACATCTGAAACAGGAAAAAACACATTTGAGATTTTTAAGCTCTCCCGTGAGAGCCCTAGCAATCCTTAGGATTTGCAAAAACAAATGGGTAAAGTAGTGTACTTGAGCAGACATTGTTACTCACACACGGTCCTTGGTTTCATCTCTTCCTGTCCTGTTTCTGTTGAGAGGCACAGCCTTGTCTGAGACTGCTGCAGAGACTATAGTAAGTTCGGAGGTAAATGTAGTGGTAAATTTGCAAGGCTGAAGGCTATCTGTAGAGTTCCTCCTGTGTTGTCATGTGTGTTCCCATGGACAGCCTTTCGAGACTGCCTGACAGTTATTTGTTCTAAGGGAATTAGGGTTGTAGAGTTCCTCAGGGTTGGCATAAGGCTCAATAGCAATGTCTAGAGTGAAGCTGGGGTCTGAAGGAGCTCTTTTGTTAGAGCTGGGAGCAATAGGTAGGTCTGAAAAGAGTCAGTGTTCTCCAGTTGGGTTTAGAGTTGGGGGCCATGGGGTGATGTGGACTAAGGTTGGGATGGACCTATTGAGATTCCTTATGCTAAATCCAGCTGGGGAAGGTTATGGAGAGAGCATTCTGTGAGCACTGGGTGTGTTGTGTCATCTGGTACCTCTCTCTAGCATTCCCTCTGAGTAGACTTCCCTGTTATTCCTCCTTGTGCTAGCCTGCCCACCGGAGATATGCTTGTTCTTTGGAAAAAACAATTGTGTCTTACTACATTACCACACAAGAGATGATGCTTAGGTATCTTGTTTGGGCTACTGTGGTTTTCTTAGAAGTTGTGCCTGATGCATAACACAGGGATTTCAGAAGGCAGCACTACAAGTCCTTGTGTGACTTGCAAGGCCAGCTGTCTTTAGTTCACCTGTGCTTTGAAATCAAGGCTAGAAGATCTGGGCTGAACTTGTACTTAAGGGAATAGAGTCCCAATGCTCAAGTCTCTAAGCTGATTCTGTGAGCTAACAAGAAGCCAAGCCTATTCATTGGTAGAGTAGATGTCTTGCAGATACATAGACTTTAGGGTGAAAAAGGGGCTGCTCTCTGTTGTTAGACCGTAGTCATGCATTCTCATCCTCACTTCTTGTAGTGCTCTTACAGGTCCTAAATTAAAATGTCTCGTACTTTCTGGAAAAGCTCTTCTTGCTGTCGATAGAAAAGCATTTGCAGATGAGCAGCCCATTTATTGTGTTATAACTTCACTGTGCTGGCTTTATGTTAGCCTTTTTTGCTGCAGTGGTGGTAGTTTGCAGATGCTTGGTGAGTGTCTGATTTGAGGTTTTAGTAACTTTTTGCTTAGGCTCCCACTTTAAAATATTGGAAATGCTTCAGTGCTAATTAATTGAAGAATGGAGAGGCTGTGGCCGACTGCTTGGACAGCATTTCCCCTGAGAATGCCTGCCTGTGAAGAAGGGACGTATGAGAACACAGGCTTTCCTGTACTTTGCTTCCCACTGCAGATAATTGGGAGCGGAGCTTGCCACAAAGCTCTTTTCATTACACTTGCTGAATCAAAAGTACTGTCTAGTACTAATGACAAATCAGCAAGGGTCATTTGAGCCAAAATTGACCCCAGACTGCTCAGTTAACAATGAAATGGGCTCTTGACAGAGTTTAAAAGTAACCCTTTAAGTATTCTGATGTTTCCTCCAGGGCTTTGAACTTTTTTTTAATTATTTCTAAGTGGTGGAGTCAGCTTTGGTTGTTTAAAACGTGTTGATTCTGAATATGTTCTAGCTTTCTTCTGTAACACTGTTCTTTAAAGGAATAAATTGGGGTTTTTTTTGGTGTATGAAAAAGGGGGGGTGGTATCCCTATGCAGAAATGATAGAATATCTTTGTTTTCACTTGACAGTGGAAAAGAAGAAGGAAACAATAACTGAATCAGCAGGCCGACAGCAGAAAAAGAAAATAGGTAAGCTTGGGAGAGGAGTGTGGTGCCCCAAGAGTGGGGGAAACTTGAGAAGTCACTTATGGAAGCGATTATCCTTTCCTTCCTTTCAAAACTATTTATTAAAGCACTACAAGAGCTGATTCCTGGCCTGATGACCGGAATATGAATACTTTTGCCATGTTCTTCCAAGACAGCAGACACTTGGCTTTGGTCAAATGCAGAGAAGGGCAGCATCACTGAGAGGAGCAGCACTTCTTGCTGAACTGATTGCCTTTATGTCTGATTTGAGCCTTTAGATCCATGACTGTTACTAACTTCTGTTGTCAAAGCTCTTTGTTGTAGTGCCCTGTCAGCTTGTAATACCTAGGTGACTATATGATTGCATTTTTTGGATTTTTTTTTTCCTGTAACTGTGCTTAGATTTATTTCAAGTTTGATAAATTAGTTTTGCTCAGTTTTAGGTAGTGATTTATTTTTCCATTCTGTTTCATTGACGATAAGCTTAAGTCTTTCTAGGTAAAGAACTCTTTAAGTGCTGAACTATGTATGAGCGATGTGGTAGATGTTTAATGGACGTGAGCCTTTAGAAAGTTGTATTTTCTGCAGGACTCTAAAGTAAAACGTGCAGCAAAGCTCAGTGAAATTACAGAAATTGTGGCAGGAACACTTCTGAGAGCTCCTGGGAGTTGGTTTCCTCATTCCTCTGTAACTCCAGGTAGCTGGGTTAGTCATTTGATCTGTACAAAGCTTGGGAATAATTATAAACATATCTTCAAACAGTTCTTCCTAGGTATAAAACCTGTTATCGCTAGACTCTTGAAGGGACAGGAGCCAAAATTCTTCCTCTTGTTCATGTTCAGTTCTTAATCTTGAATAATCCATGCATGGGATGAATACCACTTAGTCGATAAGGCAATTTTTTACTGTTACGTGCTGTTACATGTGGTCACTTCTAAATGTGTAGCAATGACATTTTTGTAGGGCGCTATCCAAGCTATGCTCCTAGCAGAGAATATTTTACTTGTGCTTGGACTAAACTAATAAACAGTAGAATCTGAGGCATTCAGATAGTCCACCAATTTTTTTTTAATGCTGAAATAATCTTGTTTTGCAAATGGAAAACAAAGCACAAAGGGACTAAGAACAGAACTTAGGAAATGACCACTGATTTTGTTTGCTGTGATGCTTGCTGGCCAAGCCTGAGATATTGAGACTTTTTTTGCAAGTGCTGCATAACTTCAGTGTCTCATTTGTTTTCAGGCGAAGCTGAATTCTTAGTGTTTCTGAAAAATCTGTCCCTAAATGTCAAGCCGGACATCCAGAAAATGACTCACGGCTGTTAACTGCTTTTGCAATCTCTGATTCCAGTAACTTACTGGATGTCAAATCATTCTGCAAGATGTAGCATTGTTGTAAAGCAAATTTACTTGTGCTAGACTTCCTTTAAATTCTACCATTCTGGTTTAAAAAAAAAAAAGCGAGGCTTTACAGATAAGTCACAGCCATGGTACAGACCTGCCTCAGTTGCCATCTGTTTTGTGCACAGGATAAGACAGGAGGTGCATGTATGATATTACGTGGTTACGTAAGGGATGAATCATGCATATGCACAGGGAGGTAGGGTGAAAGTTGCATGGGAAGGCTTAATTTGGTGTTTCCTACTTATCAATTTTTTTATTTTTAAGTGTAATGTGGACCACCTTCAGTCACGTTGTGTCTAAATCATCTTTCACATTGCTGGAACAGTACAGCTTTAACATCAGGGTACAGCCTTCTGTCATTTCAACTTAAGGAGTGCGTTTGTTAGCTTAAACTTTGCTATTGCTTTCTGCATCTGTGTGCCCCTAGAAGAAAAGGCAGTGACATTTCTAGGAGTCCACATGAGTGCTGAGTAGACAACAAAACAAATAAAACAAAGCAAAAAAACTAATGCTGGCAAATATTATTACTGCTGTACCCTTGTGGTTTCTGTTCCAGTGAGCAGAAGAAGATGATTTTGGACTCCAGGGTGCTTCTTGTTGACCCAGTCCTCTTTCTCTGTGCCTCTAATCAGCTGTATAGCAAAGTACTTTAATGCTGCTTAGATATGACTTGGGCAGGAATAGACCGTTTATGTAAGGTGATAGAACACCCAGAGCCTATTTGAATTTATAGAAATGGGTGAGAAACAGGTCAGGTGTATCAGGGAATCAAGGCTATATTCTTTATCCCTATGTAACCTTTAGCCCATGTAAATAGATGGTTAGTTATGCATCGGAGGGGAAAAAACAAGTATTTGTGCCAAATGTGATTCCTAAAGAGCTGGCCTGTGGTTGCTGAAATGTCCCAGAACAAAATTCTTCACCTGGGTCAGGAAGCAGGTGTCTGGAAAGTTCCAGCCAGGGGGGATGGTTTGTAGTTAGGAGCAGTTGAAAATATCAATGAGGAATCTAAGAAATTGGATAGGGGTGTTGCTATTGTTTTGCATAACACTTACTGAAAGTCCCTGTATTTAGTGGCTTTTAATTAGGGTTTGAAACATAACTGTTAAGGTTGAGTGCTGTGGGCTTCCTGTACTGAAACTTCAGCAAGGATCTACTGGACAACTTGCATGTTGCATAGCCCTTGACAGTCCTTCTGCATCCCCCCTCCTCTTTTCACTCACACTATTCTTTGGATATTTCTTCATTGTCCACATCTTTACTTCAGCTAGCTGTTGCTTCTGAACCCTGGCTGCTGCCCCTCTGGATCCTCAGTCTGAGAGGAGTACAGGACAAGGGTCGATGGGGATGTGGGACAAGAAACATAACAGGTGGTGGATAATGCTCAGCAGCCTTTCTGTGAGGGGTATGGAAAATGCCTTTCCAGAAAACTGGGCATCTTTGAAGTCTGTGGTGACTTCAGGACAAACTAAAGTATTTTACACTATTCTCTGCAAAGCATAGTAATACACAGATTACTAAAATTCATGTAGAAAATATCTTTCCTCTTTGGACAACCTTTTAGGTGTCACCAGGGCCCAAAATCCATTCCGAAGACCAGCAGGATGTTAGCCTTGCTGAGGTGCAGTTCCTGGCTCTGTGTATAGTTTCAGAGTCCCCTTCTGATAGCTCCAGAATGAAATCCTTTCTTCTATAAAGTATTTATAATGGTGACCATGGGGTGCAGCAAATTGAGACTGCTATCTTTTGGAAGTGTGATACAGAGGCACTGTCTCTGTGTTCTGGCAATATTGTTCGTGCTGCTGTGTTAGTTGGTTGCGTTAGCGAATTTGACATTCTGTGCATTTCTTTCAAAAGTGCTGAATGTAGGATTCTAGCCACCTCCTCTTTTGTGGCTGCTTTGCTGCGTGTTGCTGTGATGGAGAAGCAGTTGGCTGTGTATGGTTTTTCACTTTCTACTGTCTGGCATAGAGAGCTGGAGTTGGTTTTGGAAGTGTTATTTGTTTGGAGAGCCAAGAAGGTTAAGTCTTCCTGGAAATGAAAACACTCTGGTTTCTAGGTTGGTATAAGTGATTATAATTGTTGTTGTTTTTGTCTTTCCAGAGAGACAAGAAGAGAAACTGAAGAACAACAACAGAGACTTGTCAATGGTAAGAAGATTAAAGCCAGTTTCCAACTGCTGAAGATTTCACTTGGTTTTGCAACAGAAAGACTTTGTTCATTTGGCAGGCATAGTGGCTTTTTCTCCTGAAAGGTCTTTCTGGATCATCTCTAATAGCTATAGATCTTACTATGAGCCACAGAGTTCTCCAGCAATTTCTGCCTCATCTCATGCCCACTATTAGCTATTTTCATCTTTGTAAGTCTCCATGATGTTTTCAAAGTAGAATTAATTTGTCTGACTTCCTCTGGTATGTTCTGTCTTCATAATGATCCCCTGCTGATTGATTGTATAGGCTTAAGGGGAAAAAACACAACCAACCAGCCAACCTGTGGAAGGTAACAGGACAGTTCTTGAGCACTTTTTTTTTTTTTCCCCCGAAGCAGCTCTTCATGCCGGTGGTCCACTCTGTGGCTGCCTTTGTACCCAGCTGTTGGCCAAGCGTCTCTTTGGGAGTTCTCCAATCACTTTTACAATATCTCTGGTCTTCTGGGTCATCTATTCTAGATTCTAGTGATGCTGTAGAAAGCCTGTTCTTAAGGGTGTGAGCCCATAGTCCCTCAGTGTAGGCCTGTTGTTTTGATTATCTCTGATCTTTCTGCTTGCAGGTTCGGATGAAATCCATGTTTGCCATTGGCTTCTGCTTCACTGCCTTGATGGGAATGTTTAACTCCATGTAAGTATCAACTTTCTTGGATTCTTAAATTTTCATGGTGACTACATTCCCTACCTTCCCTCTATTACCCAAAGTGTTACAGTGACAGTTAGTCCATCCTAACTAATCTGTATGAAATGGATCAATATTTCATATGAAGATGTGGTTGTTTGGTCACCACATGTATATTCTGCTCAAGAAGGAACACTGCATGCTGAATGCAATCAAATTGAACAAATCGCATTTGATGTAGACACAACTCTAATATCCTTTCTGTTTGGGAACATCTTGATAAAGGCAAGTTTGGTAGATGTCAGGCAAGCAGCTACAGTCTTCAGCTTCTTTGGCTTTGCTGTAATAGTGTGACCAAAGAATGCTCTCGCAAGCAAAACTAGGTCAGCTCCCTTGCCATTAGAAATGAGCTGTACTTGCAGAGTTCGTTGTTGCCTTACATAGGATGATCAGAGTCAAGACACTAACAGGTCCAGACATGGGCTGTAATCTTCCTTTGCTTTAAAAATGACCTGGGATAAGTCTAGTTTTAAAAAAAAAAAAGACAAAAAAGACCAAACTGGTTTGCGTGGTTATAAACAAGCTTTATTTCAGGCATGCAAAACTGCAAGATCGTGCTTGACTTTTAAGACTTGATTTGGTCTTGAAATGTGAACTTCCCGTTGGCTGTTAAATTTGAGGATAACATAAATATGGTTAGCATAACATTCAGGAGGCTGCTTAATATCTGGGCAATATACTTGTCCTGCAAAAAGGGGATTTCTTTCTTGGGAACCAAAACCTTTGGCCTTGGTGCTGGCAGTCCCTAGGATATAGTCAATTGATATTTTACTGCAGATCTGTGGGTGGATAAATAGCAAAGAGGGGGTAACATGATAACAGAATTGCCAGTGTGTGGACTCTTTATTTGTTCAGCTTAGTCAGACTTCAGCATCTAGCATTCTCTGCAATGCTGTGAAACTGAACAGAGGAACACAACACTAAAGGACTTTAAAATTTGGGTACAATCTTGAGTCACTGATGTCTCATTTAACTGCAGCTCTGAGAGGGGATGGAGGTGAGTTGTGAGTCATGTGCCCAGCAACATAGTGTCTGTAGAGAATTTACAGTGCTGCACCTGAGGCCTTTAAATGCTTACCTAGGTGTTTGGGTGCCATACAAACATCACCATTACCCCTGCACCTGAAACAGACTGGAAAACAAACTAAAAAACCTGCCCTGCTTTGCCCACTTTCCTGGAGTGGGAAGAGGCAGTTCACAGTATGCTATGACTGAGAAGTGCTCCAGGACTGTAAGTTCATGAAGAACTTTTGGAAGGAATTGATTTTTGGTTAAATCATGTGCGGCTCCTCCTTCCATAGATATTAACCTAAAAATTCAGTTCTTTGTTTTCTTCTTCGTTAAGACCACCAAATTTACTTGTCTTCTGCCTCTTTTAAGGATTCCTGCCTGCAGAGACCATGCTGTAAGCCACAGAATTGACATGAAGCTTTTGGACATACCTTTCCTTTAACTGTCTCTTTCTTTAGAGGGAATCTGAACATGGACAGCAGGAGTGTCCGGAGAGCTCACTGAGAGCTTTGAACTGAAATAGCATTCTTGCTAATAGCTGAGGCTATTGAATTTAAAGACTTGGCTGTCTTGGCTTTGGGGCTAGTTAAATTTTTGCTCCTGGTCTCACTACAAGGTAGCTAGTGCATTTGTATCTGAATGGCAGCTTTGGTGTGTTGCACTTGCGCTGTTGGAAGCTGATAGAATGGTTTGATGGAGCTGGTTCTCACATACTGTCATTCTCGTGATATAGCATAAAGAGCAGCTGCTTGTCTTGGGAGGAGAATGCTTCAGTTATGAATTCAGGAGGCTCTTAGGTTCCCTCTGGGAAGCTGCTGCTGTCAGGTCATCCATGGAGACTCTGGATGTGGTATAAAAAGGAGGAAAAGGGTGGCTGACACCTGCAATGGCTGTGGCCTTACTTGCTTGCCTTTCCTGTTCTTGAATGAGTCCATTGCTCTCCAGGGACAAAAGGAGCAGGAATTGCATGGAAGTAGCATAATGTGCTGCCCTTTGGACAAGTACTATGCAGACTCTGCTGCTCTGTGGCTGGGCACCTCACCTTTGCCAAGTGCCAGCTTAGCCAAAATGGAAATGACTGTGATGATGGCTTCTTTTCCTTAGAATGTCAGTAGTAATAGGGCAGCAGAGAGAACGTGCTGGAAGTATACCTAAGTGTCAGGAAGGCTGGGTTAAACCCAAAGAGCAGAATGCTGTGCTGAAGATGAGTAGCTGAGTGACTGGTGTGGCTTAAAAGGTGCTCTGAGGCAGCAAGATCTGTAGCGGTGGTGGCCTCCAAGCAGATGGGATTTGTCCTGAGAGAGGAGTTAGCTTCTGTGTGTCTCAATTTTTCTCTTGTCAAAAACTTTTTAATGCAATCAGTTTTCTGTCTTACTCTGGGAGTTGTGCATTTCAATATCCCTTCATGGTGACTGTGAAAACCTGCTGGAATGAAAAGCAGGTACCTCAGGGTGCTATACTGCTGAAGTACTTGTCATTCTCACAGCAGGAATAACGCAGATTTTTTAGCCACTGGGGGATGTTACAGGGAGATAAACATCCGTTCTTAGCTCTTTTGCCAAACTGCCTGTGAGATGTAAACAAAGTTGGCGTGTGTTTGAGCTGTAGCTGTGTGAATGCATCTCCACAGGAAAGAACGCTCATTTAAGATCTCTTGAAACAAGAAACACCTGTTAGAAAATCAGCACATGCAGAGAAAATAACATCCAGATAAGCACATGCTGATGAGGCATCGTACGCACTGACTTCAAAAGATTGGGTCAGCTGTCTGGGTTGGGTGAAATCTTTGCGAACTGGCCAGAATTCACACTCTGCCTGATACCCTGGAATGTGGACCTGGAGGAGTTCCAGGAGCAGGACAGGCCCCTTGGAATATGCGGTATCATCATGCCTCTGCACTGCTTTCCTCTTCAGACTTAATGCAGGGAAGACTGTTGGTATTAAGCAGCATTCTGTTAATATCTCTCTTATGCATCCTTCTTGTGCTGAGAAGTATAGCTGCTCGAGGAAAGGAAAAGGTGTCTTTGGTTTATGCTCTGCTTAATAAAATGCTCTTCTGCCTAAAGCAAAGAGTTGATTTACTTGCATTAACTGCAATACAGTAAGGTGATAGTCATCCACCTTTTATTCAAGTGCTGACTGTGTCCTGAGAAGTTATCTGCTAAATTTGATGTTTAAATACACACCACTAAACTCCAAAACATGAACCAAGGCTTTATGGACCGCCAGTTTGTCCAGCTAATCGCTTAAATAACTATGAAACAATTTGGCTCTGACTATGGCAAAGCTGCTATTGAGGGGAGCCTACTAACCTTGTGGGTGATTGGGTGTGGAGGGCTTTGTGACAGAAGTGTATTTAGCCTCCTTGCTGTAGTGTATATAGAGGTGGGCTGGAGAAGGCAGCATGGACTTTTAGCTTTCCGTGTGGCCTTATCTGCTCTGGTGGCCTGTTGAAGTCGCTCACTTGTTCTTTCTATAGCTGAAGACTCTTTTACTTTCACAGTTGTAATCCAGTGCTCTCTTTTCTAGATTTGATGGCCGAGTGGTGGCAAAGCTTCCGTTTATTCCCCTCTCATACATCCAAGGTCTCTCCCATCGCAACCTTCTGGGTGAGGATTATACTGACTGCTCCTTCATCTTCCTTTACATTCTCTGCACAATGTCAATCAGACAGGTGAGTACATTGCTGTGTCCCTTGCATGCCTGCAGCAGGGAAAGCACATCTACATCCGTAAGAGGAGTTTATTACTCCTGTCCAGTTTTGCACATGTAGTCTTTGACCTGCTTGTGATTTTTGTGTTTGCCTTCATTCCTGTGCTTCATATCGAAAGCAATTCTAGGTTGGGATCATAAAAACAACCACTATCCTGGACTGGTGTGGAAGACTTCACTGGAGACTTGCACCAGGGTGCTAGGACAGAGGTGGCAGAAATGGGTTCCTTCCTTGCGTTTCTGTGTCTGATAACTTTGTGGATCGCTGCACTAAAGCGATAGGTTGGCTTCTGATGGAGACAAAGTACTGCTTCTTAGTAATTATGACTTACAGAATATGAGAAAAGGGAAGCGTAGCATCTTCAGGGAAACTTTCTTGGTGGCTTGAGGTTCTATAAAGGTTCAAACAGTCCATAAATTTGCTAGAAAAGTGAGGAAAGAGTTAAACCTGTTCTTTTGGGTTTGTCCTTCCTGTTTTTGCTGACTGCCTGATTTATTTATTTTTTATCTGAGTCTTAAGAATTTTACCTTCGGTGTCAAGTCTCTAACAGCGTTAGGGATGTGACACAGAAAGGGGATCTGGTGTGGTGAGCCAAGAGTAGGCTACGCGTTGGTCTTCAGCAAAGCTGCTTGGTCCCACCTTTTGAAAAGAGAAGCATCAGTGAGGAGAGGAGAAGTGCCTGTTCAGGAAGGTTCACTAGAAGCTTAAGTGGCAGAATGGCTGGTGAGGACAAGTGGGCCTCTTCTCAGTGCAACAAGAAGTCTACTTTTTTTTTCCAAATTTCCCCAGAGAGTGCTGGGGATAAGTTAGTAGACTCTGGGGGCTGGATGAATGCTGGTGCAACTAGCTGCAAATGATTTGCTCTCTGTATTTATATTTCCTTTTTCTTTGATTCACTTCCTGAATTCTTGCTGCTTTTCTCCTTGACCGATTTGTTGCTTTTCCTCAGGGAACGTCAAAGGACTAAGAAAGACTTAAAGTAGATCAGTAAAGGGAAGTGGCGTGTTATGCCAGCTGCTGTCAGAAGTTTGGATGAGCTTGATGGAGCAGCTTAATAACAGATAGTTCCTTTAGTCACAAAGTGCATGCTAGTGAATCGAATTCTCCGTAGTCCTCTGTATTGGGTGCTTGTATTGAAATGGATCTGTCTGGACCTATGTGAAAACAGAGGAGTTGTAGAACAAGTTTTGTTGAAAGGGTCACCTTGAGGTCTTCAGGCCCACCCCTCTTTCCAAGCAGGGCCAGCTTCAAAGTACCAAAGGCCAGGGGCTTCCTCATTCTGTTTGCTGCAAGACAAATCTTGTTTCACTTCCCTGTAACTGGTGCAGTGTTTGCTGCTTTTAAAGAAATGAGACCGTTCTAGCTCTTCAGATCGTCTTCCTGAATTTCTGGGATCATAGAATGGTTAAAGTTGGAAAGGACCTTAAAGATCATTGGGTTCCAACCCCCCTGCCATGGGCAGGGACACCTCCCACTAGACCAGGTTGCTCAAAGCCCCATACATCCTGGTCTTGAATGCTTCCAGGGATGGGGTTTCCACAGCTTCCCTGGACAACCTGTTCCTTCAGGGTGATGTGGATGACGTGGTCTGATGCTGTTCCTTCAGGTAATCTTGTCTGGTGCTGCTCTGTTACTCGCTTGTTACCTGGAAAGTCTCTTCTTTCCAATGTTGCAGATTATTATATGAAACTAAATAAAGGTAGCAAACCTTTGCTGCACCCATTGGGTTGATTGGGGAACTCCCTTACTGAAAAATCCCCTGTGGATTTTTTTTTTGTCAAAAAATACAATTCCTGTGGTTAGTTCTAGTCCTGGGAATTTCCTGATGCCTCCTATTGTGAAATCAGTAGACAGCATGAACTTGAGTGGTGGTCCAGTCTGGTTCTGGGCAGAAATGCTGAGCTGTTTGCAGTGGGTTGGGCTTTCAAGAGACATTCCGGGAAAAAATTGCCCTGTGCATGAGAGTTCATGCTGATGGCCATGCTGAGGACAGAAGTTACTTTATTGCTTTGGAGAAGGGTGGTTTTGCTCTGAAGTGTTAGATAGCAGTCTTCATAGTGCTGCCTTATCTACGTGGTTAACTATATCTACAATTCTCCAGCTGTTAGGCAGCTCAGTTTCTTCCTCCTTGCTGCATAGAGCGAAGGGCGGAGACCGGCCTCGTTAATTTGTGCAACAGCTAGGAACCAAAGCTGTGATTGCTTGTGTCCTGCTCATGGCTTTATTACTATTTGAAGCAATTTAGGTGTAACAGCATTGGGAAGAGAACTTTGAAGGGCTGAGAGGGTCCAAGGGAGAGGGGAAGAAGGTAATTAAGGGCTTAAAATGGTGCCAAAGACCTGCTTTCCATGCTTTCAGTGACCTTGGAGGTGAAAGTCTTGTGACCTTTGTGTTTCACTGTGTGCAAAAGGGGAAATCTCCCCAGGTCAGCTTCAGAACAGCTGTTTGCCCAAGGGAGGAGAACTGATGTGGGAGTTAGTATCTGGCTGCTGACACAAGAGGAGAAGTGTACCAAAGAGGAGATGTACCAAAAATCAGGGAACAGGTTGTGAACAAACTAAAGAGACTACACATCCTTCAGCTTTCCCTTAAATCCTGGAGCTGCCTGTGAAGGGATCAAAGGCAGGGAAGAGAGATGTCCCTGTGGAACCTAAAAGTTGAGGAACTCTTGTGTGTGTGAAAAAAAAACAGTGACCTGGTGGGAAATGCAGGGGAGTATGTGGGGGTGGGGAGTTTTAACTGGGCAGTGATTAAACTAACATTAGTGGGATGGGCAGTAGCAGCATCAGGCAGTCTCTTCACGCAGTCCTCAGGCATGTGGGGGTGATAAACTCTTCAAACACTGACTGGGAAGCTTGCTGCATGTGACCTGGCCAGCATCTCCCAAAATAGTCAACTCACAGTGAGTAACTTCCTTTGCGCTGTTCCCAGCTCTCCCTGGCACGTAAATCCTGTCCCCTAGTTCCTCCTGCCTTCCTGTTTGGAGAGGGGAGGGTTGCTGGGAGAGGCCTTCCAAGGGTCCTTGAGCTGTTGGGTTTCAGCTGGGAAAGTCTGCTGCTGGGCTGGGTGGGAGGCATAATGTCAGGGTTACATCCTCTGTCCCCCTCCTGTTTCTGAGCTCCCAGCCTTCACCTGTGGTGTTTGTGAAGAGGAATATGCTGCTGTTCCTCAGGCGTTTGCTGGTCTTCATTTCCTTTTCACACATGCCTGAACTGTAGATTAGGCTGCTTCTCTCTGATACGTGTTCCCAGTGGGAAGAGTAGCCACTAATTATTCCTACTGCCAGGAATGCACTTTCCCACATGGCCTGATCTTGAGGCATGGAACCACTCGCTGCCTTGCCTTCGAGGCCCCTTCTGGGTTTGAAAACAAAAGCAGAAGCACCTTCTGTTCTTCCTGAAGGCATTTGAGGAGAGTTCAGATGAGGAATTTGAATCCTTAACTCCTACAGTCCCTTAAGTCCCTCCCTCCTCCTGCAGGTGATGGTCTTATTTGTATTGGAAGTAGACTCTCAGGCTTCCTTGTGCGACATGGTGGACAGAAAGCAGACCAGGTTTCTGCTGGACCTTGCCCTAACCCTGGTGTTTCCAGCTGTGTAGACTTTAGGATTGCTGTCCAGCAAAACTTGATTTGCAGGTAGTGCAGGAGGTTTAGCTGCCTTCCACGGCAAGGAAGGGACTCCTATGGAGGGATAATGCTGAAGGGTGACTATAGTCTTGAATCCACATGCAGACAAGCAGTCATCTCTCTTCCTCTTGGAACTGCTAAAGCAGATAGAGTAAACTTTAGCACCACAGTTCTCCTCCCTTGATACTTAAAGGATCAGGGAGGTGGTAGTGCTTTCATAATGCTCTGCTCTACTGGTGAGCCAGTACAAAGCTGGTAGGAGCCTGGTCCTGCCTGCTGCTGACCCTGCAGCACCCTCTGCTGTTGCTGGATCTGTCCATTTGCCTTCTTTGTTTTCTCCCTTCTGTCCATCTCTTGACTAAGGAAGCTCTGAAAAGAGGAACCACATGAAGGAGTCTCCCACAGTGAAATGCTTTCATACATATTCAGATGCTGAATATCAGCCAGTGGGTGATCTATGCCGGCCATGAACTAAAGCTGATGTAACTTTTTTCAAGTGTTCCACTACTCTACTTTCATGCTTGCGTATGGGCTAAAACCTTCCTTTCCATAGTCTTCACCTGGAAAGATTTTCAACTTTTTAAACATAGCTAATCTAGAATTCTGAATCTGTGCACTTTTTTTTGTTGTTTTGTTCTCCTTCCATGATCAAAAAGTTCAAGAACCCTAGGACCTTGCTATATGACCTATCCTGACAGTTATTTTGGAGAGAATACTCAGATTTGAAGAGAAGCCCCCTTTCATTGTCTTGATAGCCAGGAGTCCACTGGTGACATGAGGGGGGGCACATCTTGTTTTCTTCTTTCCCTCACATCAGAAATCCCTATTTTGCCAGCACTGCACAAGCATCTTGAGCTGCAGTCATCTACAGCGAAGGGTGAAGCTGAAAGAACTGGTAGTTCTTTGTAGTTGCGCTGCCACAAAATTTAAAAGGGATTTCACAAAAACCAAGAGAAACATTGAACTTCTAAATATTCTGCTGTGAGGTTTTCAGGTAATGCGTGTCTCCACTGAACCATTGTTCTGTCTACGTCACTAGCGTTCATGTTAATTCTGTGCCTAAGCTCCTGAGTTGAACTTGGCACACGCTCTGGTTGCCATGTTGCTGACCCAAATTCCGCCTCTGTTAGGAGAAAATCTTCCTCGCCAGCTTGCAGACCCTCAGGCTCTGATGGCCACTGTCCATGGGGGTTTCTGGAACATGTGAAAACCGAGGGCTACGTTGGTTCTGTCTGTGAGCAGATGTTAGGAACCTGCTGCTGTGCGTGTACTGCAGTTAAATTGCAAAGATAACTAACGCAGGTTGATTTTAAACCCATGCACGTAGACATTAACAAGGTACTTGCCAGCTGGCTGTGTAGCTGGAGGTGGAAAAGAACCCTCAAACAAAATGTGGATTTAATGATCAGAAAGTTTTTGCTGAAGTCGGGGAGAGTGGCCCAGCTCTAATTGTAGCTGTTGCGGATGGTTGTCTGGCTCTGTGCTAAGCTTTTTTTGAATGTATAGGGGTAGAGGTCCATTATATAGTAGCCAGACTGGTAAGGCTATGTGGGTGAGAACCTGAATCTGTTGAAACTAGTGGGAAGCTTGTACTTGTAAGCAGAGTTGGGGATTTTTTTTTTTTCCTTCTTTTGGTGTCTTTGTCATGGTCTGACACTATCCTGCTCTTCTGTTCTTCTTTTCACAGAACATCCAGAAGATGCTCGGTCTTGCTCCTTCACGGGCTGCCACCAAGCAAGCAGGGGGCTTCCTTGGCCCACCACCTCAGGCAGGGAAATTCTCCTAAAGCACAGTTACAGCCTTCGCTGAAGGTCTGACCAGTGCACAAGACTGCCTTTGGGAGGTAACAAGATGGGATTCTGCACCAGGCTTCACATGTCCTAAACCAGCCTTTGCAGTATTGGCCACAGTCTTGGAAACATCTTCCATATGGAGTATTCTGCCAGCGGTCGTTTGTTCATCAAACCAAGAAAGTTCTCAGAAGATCACCTGACCTTTTATTTCTGAGAAATAAATGGCATGGGCATGTTGATTTAAATGTCTCTTAATTGTGCTGTGGGATGAGCAGAAAAACCTTGATGTAATGCAAGTTGATTAAGTCTACAGCATGGAAATCAACTTGGGTAGCGAGAGTAAGGTCTGTGAACTAGGTAACTTGAAAAATCCAGAACCACCATGCTGTGAGTGACTCTTGTCTTAGACACACTGGCTATAGTCTTGTGTAGTATGGACCTGGGCAAGAAAGTGTGCTTAGCAGAACCTCCAATGTGGAGGGTGAGTTTTTTTCTTGGCTGAGGTGACAGGAGGCACTGGAACCTGCCCCTGTGCCAGGCTGCCTTTCTGGAGTTTGCAAGTATTTCTGGGCGTCCTGTCAGCCTGGGGCAGAGTAGAGCCCCACAGAGGCTTCTGTGGCATTATACAGCCTCTGTAAAAGTCAGTTCCTTAAGCAGAATCTACTCAAGTGCAGAAACAAACCTTGCTTTCACCCTTTACTTGAGTGAACTGCTAAATTACGCCAGTGCCATCCACTGCTACTGAACCCTTTACTGCCCGAGTGGTTATGACAGCAGCGGTTTTGTTTGTGCTCCTTGGTTTTTTTTGCTAAACAGCCTGATGACCAGCCTGCATCTTAAATGGTTTCCTCCTCAGGCCGGGAAGCTCTCTACTCTGTCTTCTACTTTGCCAAATAATTCTCTGTTTCAGTCTTTTTGGCTGGAGCCTGCTCACCTTGTTTAAAAGGGGTGGATAAATCTTGCTGCCGCTCTCAAGTTAGGCTGATGTGCTGACCCCTGGGGGCTATTGAGTTCTTGCTTCTGTGACCAGAGGTTTATCATGCGGTACCTCTTGCTGGGAGTTTTTGACTTGACGCATGGCAAGAGGATAAATCCACACCTTATGGTGGTGTGGAGCATGTGCATCACCATATTAAATACTAAATACTGGATTAATCCCTGCTAATAAGTATGGGGCGCTTTTCTATG
>JAHREE010150213.1:5852-33573 GCA_033628505.1 Tringa tobata | reverse complement strand
AAAAAAAAAAGAGGGCTGGTTGGGATCTGCTTTTATTTGAGGGCGACTGATGCCCGGCCCCTGGGGACGCTGCCCAGGAGCCTGGCATCCCTCCTTAGCACTGCTCAGCCTTAGGATTTGTGCTCCCAAATTTCCCCCTGAGAGCGGTGGGGGTTTTTCAGCGAGGAACAGTGGAAATAACTCTTTACTCCCAGCCCTCTAGAGTTCTTCGGTTGGTTTTGGTGGGTTTTTTTTTTCTGAATACGGGAATGAATGAGCCGAGCCGAGGTTTGAACTAGATTTAGATCCGTGCCCAGCACATGCTGTGAATAGAAGAGCCCTTCAGAAGCTGATGTTTCTGTCCGCGGGGTGGGGGCGGGCGTTTGAGCTGAACAAATTGTTCACTTTGGCTTCTTCGCAGGCAGAAATGTTGTGATGGGCTAATGAGATGGTTCTTGAGTGCTGGTGGGGTTTTCTCGTCCTCCCTTGGAGTTGTCACGCCAGTGCCTTTGGCAGAGTTTTAACTCTTGCTCCACCCAGAGATCTGGTTTTGTGCTGGTCTTAAAAAAAAAAAAAGAAAAAAAAGAATTATACTGTTGTAGAGGGTTAGGACAGAGGAATGAGTTTGCTCCTGTCCCCACGTAGTCTTCAGACTGGAAAAATAGCAGCTGAGTTGGGTGCAAATCTCTTCCTTCCTCTAGAGAGGCACAATTAAAGATCATTAAAGCAATTGAGAAAGTTGTGAAGTTAAAAAGTAGTGCTTGGGGGGTGACGCTTAGATTTTTTTTGTTGTCAGGATTGCGTATGTGAGCAGAGCACATGGCTTTATACTTGGGCTTGTTGTTGGTGTCCAGGGTGCATTGGAAGTGCTCTCCTTCATGTGGACTGCACAGCAAGAGTCCTGATATTTTACTTTATTTTCACGACTGGCACTTGAGCCCCTGAAAAGCTGAGCAGAGAAAGGGAACGAGGAGCTTCTTTTAACCCCTTTTTAATGCTAGTGTTTCTCAGTTTCCGGTGAGTCGATGGGGGTTGATGGACCTGTGAGATGTCTCTTGGCACCTCACCATTGTTCAGGAGCAGGCATTGCACCAGTGCGGACACGAACCGTTGCGTTGGCGCTGCTAAACCCTGCCCTGGGGCTGCTGCCTGGTAGGTGATGCAGGGAAAGCACGCGGAATTAATACGGATGGTTCGCCCTTTAATGGAGATGACAGCTGAATCATGGAAAGGTTTGGGTTGGAAAGGACCTTAAAGGACATCCAGTGCCACCCCTTGCCCTGGCAGGGACACCTCCCACCAGAACAGGTTGCTCCAAGCCCTGTCCAACCTGGCCTTGAACCCCTCCAGGGATGGGGCAGCAACAGCTTCTTTGGGCAATAATGTCATAAACCATCGTATTTGAAAACATTTTTGTGGCCTGTTGGCAGGTTTTGTCCCTGCTGAAGATCCCAGGATGGAAGTGGGGACTTAGCCCTGGTGTGCCCTTGTTTTTGTTTGCCGTAGCTGGCAGCAAGATCCCTCTTCCAGTTAAGAAGAGTGAATTCTATTGAGTGCTGGTGCTTGGGAAGCTCTTGAGAAGGCACCAAGTGCACCTCTGAGTGTTCTGGCAGTGGTGTGATGCCGTGGGATGTGGAGCTGAGTTTGAAGCTGGGAAGAGGAAGGCAGCTTGTGCAAAGATTTTTAGAGTGGAATCAAATTTGGGATGGAACCATGGCTTCCTGCAGTTGCAAATTGGCTGGTGCAGTCGGAGAGATGTGTGTGACTGATGAGGAGATCTCGCACGTGTTTCTTCTTGGTTCCTCGGGGAGAGGACAAGCGTGTGAAGGGCCAAAAGCAGGTTGTTATCCATCCAGAGCCAACCAGCTGGGATGTTGGGAGCAGTTCATGGCAAACCAGTAGCACCCAACCCCCCCAACCAATCCGAAGCCTGGTAGACCCATGAGGGATGAACATGGACAGCAACTCCAGAACAATCCCAGGTTTTCAGTGGGACATGCCTTTGGTGGGAAAGGATGTGGTGTGCCAGGGTGGAACTGTAGCAAGTCAATGCTGGGGGTGGGATTGGAGAACTCAAAAAAAGAAGAATTTGGCCATATAGCAGAGCGGATCAAGATGGAGACCTCCATGAAGAACCGGCTCTGTGCAGGCAGTCTTGCTGAGGAAGCTCCATGGGATGTTATTTTACAATCTCCACTCCCTTCCTTCTCCCTCAGGTAGTGAAACATTGGCCCGGCTGTGTCTTGGCCAGGATTTAGAGATTAAATCCTTCTCCCCACAGCACAGGCACATTCAGGATTGTCAAAGTGGAGCCTCATTTGGTGGATGGACAATTATCTCACTCAGGAAGTGTCCTATACTCTACCTTTTGGTGTCTGTCCTAATGCCATGGTGATCCTCCTACGTGAAGTCAGATAACACCTACCCAGCTCCACGCTGGTGGGCGAGGGAGGCTGAGTTGGTGTGACTTTGGGGGAGAAGGTCCCAAAAGCTGGGGTACTGAACCTTGTCTGGTGATCTTTGGTGGTTTCTTCCATTGCAAGCTGCGTGGGAAGGGGGAGAGTAAATATAGAACGGCCTCTGCGTTGGTCGGTGACTGCGTTTCAGGGGACAGAAAAGCCCCTGGGTACATGCCAGGAGATGGTGGAGGAGGGGAGCCATATGGAAGGTGCCTGGAAAGCTGCAGCTCGTTGCCTGGTGTTGCAGCATCGGGCTGTGTGTGTGGTGGGAGGGAGAAGGTGGCAGTGCCCTGGCCAGGGACTTTCCTGCTCCTGCCCGGTGCCCAGGGCCGGCAGCGCCGTGCCACTCGCCATGGGACCCCCCTTCGCTGCTGTGCGGGGACAGACGGCTGCCGATTGTACCGGCACACACTGTTTACAATAACCAGCATCAGCTGAGGTGGTGGGATGCTCTCCCCATCGGTCCAGCCGAGTGCCGTGCCTGCTGTCTCCTGTGCACACCAACTCCTGCAGGAGGAGAACGAGTCGACCTGGGAAATCCTGGGAAATTGGGCTTTTTTTTTTTTTTTGTTTTTTTTAAATATCAAGCCCCTAAATAATTAATTTTCTGTGCTGTTCTGTAAGCTTACCCTCCTGTCCCAGCTGGAGGGACTGTCCCGTGCCACCAAAATAGGCTATGTATTAAGAGCTTGCAGTCGCCCAGTGCCCGTGCAGCAGCCTGATGAGCGGTGCCCTGGCAGGATGCAGGATCTCACCGCCCTGATGATGGTGATGATGGTGATGATGGTGATGATGCCGTTACTGCCCGCACCAGCTTTGCCTCTAGAAGCACAGGACCGCTCTCGAGCCGAGCCATCAGTGACACCGCTCTCCGCGGCCATCTGGCTGTCTTCTTCAGCTAATCCAAACCCCATTCTGGGCAACTGCAATAAACTCATTTATTAGTTAAAAACCCCTAATCTTTAGAAAGAAAGGAAGTGGGTTCCCTCCCCGGAGCGGGGTGTCTGGCTGAGGTTTTGGGCGGCTGCCGGTGCTGACTGCAGCGACTTCAGATGCTGCCTTTGGTGCTTCTTTCAGGCACTAGCGGAGAAAAGAATCTCTCTTGCAAAATATATAGAGGTTAAAAGGAAAGAAGCTGCAGAGCTTGCTGCCCCAGAGCTGATCTGCATGAGGGAAACACATACATGTTGTTGGCAGCACATGGCAGCAAAGGGTGTAATTGAACATGCTCTGAAAAAAGCTTAATTCTAAATATAGAGGACCACGCTACGCTCGATACTGTTTTGGAAAGTGTGGCTGAGCCATCATTATGTATCTTCCCCTCCTCCACCTGTGCCGCAGGGTGTCAGAGGATGAGGTATACGTTACCGTGTTTCGCTTTCTTGGTTTATTTTTGGTTTAAATCCAGTGGGTTTTTCTAGGGTAGGATGTGTCCTGATTTTAAGGTGAAGAGCGGGTCTGGTGCTGCTTGCTCTGCCCTGTCGCTTAGGAATCCAAATGGGCCTAAAGTGGTTTTCTTTTAATACTCAATCTCAGTTTCTGTGTAATCTGAGCAAAAGAATGAGATGCATTTAACGGGGCAGGCCAGAATTGTTCCTGCAGGCACCTTTCTAAAAACAATTCCCAGTGCTGTGTGGCTCCCCAGAGAGCAAACTGAAGCCTGCTGAGATCTGGCTCAGAGCCCTTAAACTTTTCCAGGGGTCTGCATGGTCTGTCGCATCCACAGATGCTGAAGATGCCAGAGAAGCAGCCACAGCCATCGCAGAGGTCTTTCCTGGTTTTAAGGTTTTAAGGTATTTTAAGGTTTTAAGGTTTTAAGGTAAAAAAAAACAACAGATGAACTCTTCTCCAGTAAAGTTGTTCTTAGCTTCTGAAATGAGAGGATGGTAGAATTCAGCTGAAACTTGGCTGGCAGAGAGATAACGTCTTCTGGAAAGTCTTGTGGGAAACCATGATGTGAAAACGCTGTGGGTGATGGAGTCAGAGCAGCGCCGGTTCCCAGCGATGCTGGGAGAAACATCCCTGTGAGATACAGCAAATCCGCTTCCCAAACGCCGCCTTTCTGCCCGACGGTGGTTTCGGGGGGTTTTCCTGCCCTTGGGGCTGAGGCTGGAGATCCCTCACGGGGAGGTGGGACCATAAAGCTCACGAGGCATCATCCTTCTTGGAACGGAGCGAAGCGTGACCGGGCTGAGGGCTGGATTAGAGCTGCCCCATGGGGTGATGCTGGGGTGATGCCAGCAACTGCTCGGCCCATTGAAACCAGTTTGACCCCATGCCTTACTGGGAGGGTATGTTGGACCTTCACCCAGCCCCAGTGCTCAGCTGCTGTCTGTATCCTCGGTATAAGTGATGGAGGATTAAGATCTAGTCTTGCTGTGGCATCCATTGACAATAAATGCTAAAATTCCCACCAAAAATAAGATGAGTGTTGATCAAAATAGAGCAGGCACTTCACACGGGGAAATACTCCGGAGAGAAGGACTTAAGCTCCTAAAACTGCTTTGGAAATGGTCTTGGAGAGGACTAGGAGGATGGAGAGGGCTGGGAGGACTGTAGGCAGCGGATACATTTGCCCTTTTTGGTGGAAATCTGGCCTCATCAAAATTAGCACTGAAAGGACGTTGCCCACGCAGCCAGGAGGTCTGGCAAGAAGAGGGAGAACGTGTCGTGTTCTGAATTTGTGGGTTTCACTTGCAGTTTGAAGGCACCAACTCCTCCTTCTCAGGGTATTTCTATTAGTTGATTTGAAACTTGTAATAACCCTGGTGCTTTTGTTGGGTTGGTTTGTTTTTTTTTTTAAGGCAAGTGCATTTGCTAGCAGTGCACCTAAATAAGGGCAGATGCACAGAAGGTGTAGGTTTTTCTAAGAACTTGATTATTGCTGTTCCCAGCTCTGCAGCTGGGGGTGCTTCAGTAGTAAATCTCATTTTCCACGTGCTGCTTTTGCTAGAAGGGCTGGTACCAGCTTTGAACTGGGTTAATCTCAGCAGAAAACTTCTGGGTTAGATTTTTGGAAGGAAAATCTGGCCGTTCCTGTGGCTCCTCCGCCCCGTGCGCTCTCGCTGGGTTCAAAAATGCTACAGAAGGAGGGGGTAGATGGGCAAAGGGAATTATTTGGTGATTAATTTCTCAATTGCCAGACATCCAGATGTGGCAAAGGCTTTGTGTGATGGCGCTGGATTTGTGCGTGCGCTTTCTGCTGATGCTTTGTTTCTGCACCCCATGGGGGTTTTCTTCCTTTCTGGGTAGCCTTAATATTTATCCACTGGAATAAGGATGCTTGGAGTATATTTTCCTAATATTATGGCTTTTAATGTGGGAGAGCGGAGCCGTGGATTTATATGTACTTACTGTCTTTGCATTCCTTTCTGCCCTGGAGTGCGGTAATAGAGAGTGAGGGTGGGTTTTTTTTAACAGTTGACCATAAAATGCAGTGGTGTGGTCCCTGCACTAGCGAAAGCATATTTATTTATGCTCCTGCAGAGCCGTCCTTGGTGTTTGCAGCAGAGCTACAGACGGTAGGAAGAGAGAGGTTTGAGAGCTGTGAGGTCTGTGGGTTCCCCCCTTGCACCCACAGGTGCTCACCTTCCCTTGAGCCCATCCCTTCGAGATGGTTTTTCCTGCTGGGTCGAGCCGTCGGATGCAGAAATGGAGTTTGCTGTTGCCCGTTTTCCTCCACAACACCTCCTTGCAGGGCAGCAGGTCGTGCAAGGCGCTCTCTTGCTCGTCTCCAAGCAGTGGTTACTCTTAAAACCGAATGCTGGTGTGTTGTGAAACTTGCCACTGAGTTTTAACGGTGGCCACGTGCTCTTCAGGCGTATTTTGTGGCTGATCACAGGTCTTTCTTTTTTTTTAAAGAGGCTGTGTGGAGGAAAAGGAGGGCAGATGGGTTTTATTTCCTCCAAGCCTTGGAAAAGTGGGTCTGGCAGATGTGGCCAGGTAGGACCGGAGCTGCTGGTTCAGCGAAGCGTGGAATAAAATCTTAACGCTTGCATAGGCAGGGCTTCAATCACTGGGTACCAAAAGTTGTTTTAATACTGCTCTGCGGAGGCATGGCTTTTATAGCACGTCTGTAGTTGGGTTGGTAATTATTAGTGGTGGGTAGATGGTATCAGTCGTGCCATTCAGTGTGTAGCTTTTGATCTATCTGTCAGTTCGGCGAGGGGTTTTTTGTGGAGTGTATAATTAAAATCGCACTCAAAATAATCTACACACACACACCCCCCCTTCCCTTCTCTGTTTTTCCAGGAGGCGAAGGGCAGAGTGGAGATGGGCAGCAGACCGTGCAGCCATCGTCAGCCGCTGGAATTGGCTCCAAGCCCACGTCTCAGACCTGGAATACCGAATCCGGCAGCAAACGGACATTTACAAGCAGATTAGAGCCAATAAGGTGAGGAGCAGGAGGGCGTTGGGATACCTGGGGTTTTGCTGGCAGCCTCCTAACGGCTCTCCTTTCTGATGTAGTGGAGACTCTGGATACAAAGTCTGATGTTCCCTCCCCCCCATCTCTCAGAAAGCAAATTGTGACTAATTGGAATGTTATTTGGCATGGGCTGAGTGTAATTCTTCTCCCTGGTCCAATATGGTAACACAAAGAGAGCAATACCTTACTTTAAAGTCAGTCTCTGGGTACTGAGCAGAACTGTTACTTTTGCGTGCGTGTTGCTGTTCCCCATTTATCCAGCCTTTCTCTTTTTTATTATATTTTTTTTTTTTAAAAAAGAAAACCTTCCCATTCTTTCTTTTTGTGAGTAGCTGAAGATGGGGATAAGGAACAACTTAACAAGAGATTTATTGGGGAAGGGAGGGGACTGTGGAGGAAGTTAACTTCAGATGCTATCACATAGCACAGGCTTAAAATTGAGTATCATAAAAAAAAAAAGCCTGTTTCTAGGTGCTGACCTTTCTCTGTGGAAGGAATTGCTTTTTTCAGGCTTGCTCTCAGATGGTGGGAGAATTGGGGGAGAGCAGAGAAGGGCTGAGGAAGGAATTGTTATATCCAGGCTTGTTCAGGCATGAACATCTAAATGTCAGGCCTTGGAGGGAGGAATGTCTGGAGTTTGTGGCAAGAAGGCTCAGGGTATTGCATCAACTTACAGATCCTCAGGAATTCCACGTCCAGCAAAGGCTTTTCCCAAGATGTGTGGTGCTCAGGGGTGGTGGGGAGGGAGGCAGGGGCGGGTAGGAAGCCCAGGCAGGGGAGGGAGACGGGGCTTTCAGGCAGCTATGTAGAAAAACAGGCTCATTGAGGGAGCGAGGGCTGTAAATGGGGAGGCAGAAGAGCATGGCTTGCTGAAGGGAATGCCTTACTGAGATTGGAGCAAAAGGCTTCTGGGAGGCGGTCTCTACGTCAAATTAATGAAGCAGTTTCAGAATCATCTCCTTCCCGTCTTAAGAAAGCCTTTCATACAAGATGATCTCTAAATATGAAATGTAAAATAGCTAAACATTTATATTCTAAAGGTTAAGCAGTGGTAGAAATGAGAAGACTCATCTCGTGGAGTATTCAGCCACAGACTCATGAAACGGCCCGGGAGTGGCTGCAAACAGCCCGTGTGTTTTTCTCAAGGGCTGGAAGGAGAACGTCACGGTTTTGTGTCAAAGTTGAAAAATACAGCTGAGGCTTGGGAAAACAGGATGTCATCGGGTTTGATTTGTTCAAACAAAACCTCCTCAGCTGCGATAGCCTGATACGTGAATTTAAGATACAGAATACCACTTGGAGCAGCAGGAGGGTTCCGATGCTGAGGATTTGGCAGTGCCCCTCTCCTCTGGGCATGGAAGCGGGTACCAAATACCCCATATTTCAGATAAGAGATCACTGCACACCCAGCAATCGCTGTCTTAGTGTCATTGAGCTCAAGAATGCCTTGTGAAACTTGTGCTGTTTTCATCAAAGAAAAACTCAGAGTCATGAAAGCAGCCTGGGACAAGTACAGGAGAGTGGAGAAGCGAGTGCATGTTCCAGTAATACAGGAGTCTTGTTGGAATGAGTTTGGCTTCAAATTGTACAAGGACAACAAGTAGAGAATTTGGAGACACCTTGTTTTCTCTGTCAACATAAGTTTGCTGATTTGGCCATAAGGAGGTTAAAATGTCACTGCTGCAGGAATTCAAAGTTGCTATTCTCTTTATTCTTTTTTTAGCCTAATTATCTTTACGTGTTAAGGTTTACATCCCTGTGTACCCTTCAAGAAAGATGCAGTGCTTTGTCAAATCGAAGCAAGAGAAGGGCCAGGCGGTGGAAAATAACCTTCTGTTGGGAAGGTACACGGCTGCCGGGGTGTCTGGGCAGTAATTGTGTTTTCAGCACATTCGGATCTGCTGGGTCGGAGCCTGGTGAGATGGGGAAGAAAACAACAAACCAGCTCGTCTGTCTTCAAAGTTAGATGTAAAAGCAGTGTTTTCTGGCGCTTAAAAATAGTAGACTGTTGTACCTTCAGTTTTGTGTTGGTTTTAAAGAGTGTGAGCAGTTAATTTAAGGGACAGGATGTCCATGGAAGTAATAAGGTAGTTTTTGTTTCTTTTCACAAATGTGCTTTCTTGGACCTTTTTTTAGAAGGGGTTTGGGACGGTGCTGGTCCCCCCCACGCAGAGTCTTTGCACCCTCTGCACGTGTGGGTGGCAGATGCTCCGCCTTTGAAAAAGAACAAACAGCATTTATTTTTTTCTCTCTTTCTGTGTCTCTTAACGAGTTTCACTCTTAGAGGGAATGAGAGGTAAAAGAAGACGAAGGGCTCCTGCAGGAGTTGCGTGCAGTGGCAGCAGAGCTGGTTGAAATACGGTAACTCCCTAAAGAGGGGGTTGTTTGGCACAGACCTGGGTTCAAATTGTTCCCGGACGGTCCGAGACGGGGTCGCTGTGTTGGTTTGGAGGTTTTGGTGGGGTGTGGGGCAGCCTGGCCCCCGGGGAGGGCTCCGCTCTCTGCTCGGAGCTGCTGAGTCAAGAGAAACCCCGTGATGGGAAGGGTGGGATGGGAGTTAGGAGGAGCCTCTTGTCGGAGGAATTTGCAGCTCTCGCACGAGTTTCCTGTCTCTGCAGTGGTATGTCGGGCTTAGGGCACAACAGGAGATGCTGCTGTTCCTCCGTGGGGCTGTTTAGGACACTCGGTCTCCTTCTGATGTGGCTTAATGTGTGTCAGTCCTTTTCCTCACCCATTTGTCCCTTGGAAGAAGCTGCTGACTTACAGGACCGTGAGACATCTGAGATCTGTCTCTGTCTCTATCTGAGACCTGTACGATTGACTTCTCATTAATACCATAATTAGTGATAGAAATGGGAGTAAAGAACCAGCAAACTTGCCCATAAATATTGGAGGGGGCCTTCCTTTTTACTTTGTTTTGGAGAAAGCTGGTGAAAAGCAAGTATTATGTGACCTTGGAATAATTCAGCTGCGCTGCTCCTTTCCCTTTCCTCAAAGGGAGGTAGAAATTTGATGTTGCCCTTGTGATTCCCTTCCAAGCAATGGTGAAACGTGATGGGTTGCTTTCAGAGAAGGATCTTTCAAGAGTAGAGGAAAAGCACAGCAGTATTTAATTGAGTTTAGACTTCCAGCCTCTGTCATCCACTAAACAACCTCCTGGGATATCAGAAAACTCTAGAAAATCATCATTGTGCTTACCCTGGAAGTTGGCTACTTCCTCATTGCTGGTCAGAGGCCACTTACGGTTGTATTTAGTTTATGAACTGCTTTTCAATAAAATATCCCTGAGCTATGGGCTGCCACTGTCTTTCTGGAAAGCCACTGATTGTGTCAAGGCATAAGATGAGCCTTATGAGTGACTTCCATGGCCACGTGCCACGGCATCGGTCATGTGTGGTGTGACTTTGTGGACCTTGAGGGAAGCCTCGTAGCTCTCTCCAGATACCGTGTCCAGGTTCCCTTCCAGCCTCACTTTCTCGTGACGCACCAAAATTGTTTTCAGGTGACTGATCTTACCCTGAGCAGCCCTTTCTGTAGTTCCTTGTTTGACCAACTGCAAACTTGTTCTGGCTTGTCTTTGTCCTGGACTTTATTCATGGCCCGCAGGTTCCACCAACTCTCTAATCCTTTGCACATTTTAGCCTGCTTTGTTATAAAATAGCTCAGAATATGCATAATGGTAATGATTTTATTTTACTTTGTGTTGTTTGGAGAGAAAGCAGCCCTGCCTTCAGAGTAAGCTTCACTTAGAGTAAAACATAAATAGGACGACATATGTTAAGGCTGATAAAGCAACGCTGTGCCACTGCGCTTTGTCCCGCTTGGTTTATAGCAATGGCTTGTTTATCAGTGTTTTCCTTTCCTGATTGAATTTTGTGAATATCACTTCTTCGGGGAAAAAAAAAAAAAAAAAATCTGCTCAGAGTAACAAGTTTGACTGTAGATTTTTTTGGCACCTGCTCAAAACTGCTTTGCTTTGGCTGCGGTGGCGAGTTCCACTTTGTACTCTTGAGCGCGGTCGTTTCCTGCTCCGTGCTACGGCAAAATGTTCTCTTTTTGGTTTTGCTGGCGTGCAGCTCGCTGAGCCTCCTCTCCCAGCCTCCTCTCTCTACCTCCTCTCCGAGCCTCCTTTCTGAACCTCCTCTCTCAGCCTCCTCTCTGAGCCTCCTCATGTGCAGGAGGAGGAGGGAAAGGGCTGGGAAACTGGAGGACGGTGGTGTTTCAGCAGTTTTGCCCGAGAGGGAGCTAACTGCCTGGTGTTACTGGGCTGAAGGTGTGTGATATGGCTTTGGCCCCCCATCCTTCCCCCCTCTCTGGAGTTCAGCAGAGATGTCGGGAAAATCCAGGCAGGAGGGGATTCGGTTTGGCATCGCGTCCGAGAAAGGCAGTGGGAAAGCGTGCCTTGCTGTGTGGCAGGTGTAGCTTCTGGGGGATGAGGGATGCGCCGTTTCCCTTGCTGAGACCGAAGGACCTGCCGTTAATTCCTCTTCCCTTCCCTCTCTTCCAGGGGCTGATAGTTCTTGGTGAAGCATCGCCCTCTGATCCTGCTGTAGATGATGTGTCCCGTCCCATTAGTGCTGAAGTGAAGCTGGAGCCTGGGGCTGACCGGCTGGTAAGTGCTAGCAGCAGGACTGACTGAGCCCAGACACTTCACCTTCATAGATTTTTGGGTAGAGAAGGTTCATCCTTTAAGCTTTGGTGGAGGAAGATGCTCGAACCGCGTGGCTGGTGTGGGACCAGCCTCCTGGAGAAGAACTTCACGTGGTGGTTGCTGATCTATCGGTCTGTGTAGCTTGCCCCCTCCCCCAGGTTATTTTGGGGTTAATAAACGATGGGATTTAAACACCTTTTAGCACAGAGTTCCTGGGGGTACCTTTGTAATATGCATTAGCATTTTGCAAAGCTTAAAAATCCTAACTAATCCTTTCCCTCTAGCAAAAAAGCACCTCAAACTGAGAGCGGCACAATTAGCAAAGGCTTTTAAAGATGTGGCTATTAATATCTGCCTGAGCGTTACCCCTTGGAAAGGGAACTGATGATTTGAGTGAGATGCACTGGAAACTATACGCAGCACCAGGTATTTATTATTTAATGCAGAAATATAGGCCACAGACTGAAGGCTTGATGGTGCTGCTCAGCCTGGCTGTGATTACTTTTGATCCCGCGAGACAGATCGACGTATTAAAAGGGAGGATTTTGGAGAGGTATAGTACTAGGAGAAGGGTGGTCCTTGTGTGGCTCAAACTCCTGCCACCAAGCTGCAGTTCTCTGGCTTTTCTGTCCTAATGCCCCATTTTGGGGACAAACCGAGTTTCTCTGCAATGGGGGTGCTCGAGCTTCATAGACCAACGTTCATTGTAGTTGATAAAGATAAAAAACTCAACTAGAAGCCACCATAAAATTGTACTTCGAGTGTTTTCTCCTGTCGCTGGCAAGACTTTGTCAGAGTTTTCCTGGTACTGGGTGATAATCTGAAATACTGTGAAATTTTTGATTAACGCCGGACCCCAAAGGGGTTGTTACGAGTGATTGCAACCTCTCCTCGCTTGACACTGGCTTTCAGACGTGTGGCTGGAATTTAAGCCTTTAATTAGCCGAGCCCAAATCTCTGCTGTGCCATTCGGTCCAAGGGATAGGTTTTTGCTCGCGACTGAAATAGTCGATGGTGCTTCAGATGAAAGTGGAGCGACGGGAGGCTGGAGAGCTGGGATGGCAGGGGCTGCTCCGGACCCTGATTGAATCACAGGCATTACGCAGTGTCTGGTTCTGAGCAGTGATGTCCATCTGTCGTGTGTGTCGTGTCCCCCCCCTTCCCCTTTTCATGTTTTAACCCAAAAAGCACTCGGAGAATAATAAACAAGAGCGGTGACAGCACGTTCCCGTTCCCATCAGCAATAACACGCTCCTGCAATGATGAATTGGCTGTTATTTGGGAGCTAATCTGGAAATAGCAGGCTGATAACGGAGATAAATGATCAAATTTAACAGTGATAGGAAGAATATTTTCTTCCTTATCTGTTTAAATCAGACTGTTTATTTGACACGAGTATATTTTCAACCTGGAATCTGCAGATGGAAGGACTGTCCCACCTGGCTTTGTCCCTACACGCTAAAGATATTTTTCATGTACGTAGAAAATCACTGCATGGTCCTTTTTTAGATTGTCTTAGACTTCATCTCTGTATGTAGAGAACAGAAAATGTCTGTAGATTTCTGATTTATGGAAAAGAAAAAGCTTGCTTGGCCAGTGCTGCCTGGTTTGGCCGCTCGCAGCCATCTCTCTCTTGCCGTGTTTATTCAATTTCCTGCTTTGTCCCTTTTCTCATCCCTTTCACTTGGGCATAAGCTCTTTAGAAGGAGACCTTTATTGCTGTGACACCAGAGTGATGGAGATCCCATCTCTCTCGCAGGTCTTGGAGGTAACAATGACACAAATAATAGACACTGAGAGCAGCGAACAACATCATTTTTGGTGTAAGGGAGGCTGCAGGTTCCTACCTGGCACTTTCTTGTGGCTATTCCTGCAGCTACACTTGCCATCTCGGAGGGTAACTCCTCCTGGAAAGGACTTTATATTCCCCATCATAGAATGGTTTGGGTTGGAAGGGACCTTAAAGCCCATCCAGTGCCACCCCCTGCCCTGGGCAGGGACACCTCCCACCACACCAGGTTGCTCCAAGCCCCCTCCAACCTGGCCTTGAACCCCTCCAGGGATGGGGCAGCCACAGCTTCTTTGGGCAACCTGGGCCAGGCTCTCACCACCCTCACACCAAACAAGTTCTTCCCCACATCTCATCTTAATCTCCCTTCTTTCAGTGTAAACCCCATTCCCCCTCCTCCTAGGGCTCCCCTCCCTGATCCAGAGTCCCTCCCCAGCTTTCCTGGAGCCCCTTGAGCGACTGGAAGGGGCTCTAAGGTCTCCCCGGAGCCTTCTCTTCTCCAGGCTGGACCCCCCCCAACTGTCTCAGCCTGTCCTCCCAGCAGAGGGGCTCCAGCCTTTCTACACATGGTGGCTGGTGGACACCCATCACTGCATGCCACCCGCTCCTCCGCAGCAGTGTTGGAGGTGTCAGCCTCCAAACGCTGCCTCCAGGCACCCGGCTCCTACACCCTGCTGCCAGAGGGTTTGTGCTTAATTAGACTTGCTCATAAGGGTGGGGTGTTGAGTCAGAGCCTTGATCTGCTCCCAGCCAGAGATTAGCCCAGAGACCATTCCTGTTGCGTTAGGACACTTACTGGAAGGGTCTCTCTTGGGCCTCTCCTGGATAGGTGGTTATCATTTTGGCACTCTTTGGGTGTGCTTTTTTTGCCTTTTTTTTATTTATTTCCCAAACTGGCAGAGTCAGAGACAGATCTGTGATGGGGAATAAGGGGAGGAATCCGTCGTTTCTCATCCCCAGCTCCTCTTTGGATCTCATCCCCTCATGGGTACCTCCCTTGGCCGGTGTGAATGCAGGGTCTGTGTCCTTGGGCATCAGCCTGATAGGTGGGATGTGGCTGATAATCCCTGGGAGGAACCGGTCCTATCATCAGTGGAGGAAAGGGCTTTGCAAAAAAAGGCCTGGGAATGTCTGCTGGCAACTGGAAGCTCAGTACGTGAATAAATATTTTTGCCTGAAGACGGGAATAACACAAAGCCTTGAAGAAATATCTCAGCTGCTCGTATTGCTCGTCTAACGAGGGGGGTGCACTTAAATTTTTTGATAGTAAATGAGAAAAGATATCGATGGACTGTCTTGGGAAGACTTCTCCCTGTGTTAAAAGGTTTGCGACTAGTAATAGATGAAGGTCTGAACCTGTCTGGGTTTTGTTTGGGGTTTTTTGGAATATAGGGTATATTTCTGGTGCTGGGTCATGACTACCCACCTGCCAGCAAGCAGCTTCTTCACTGGTGTGAGAGCTGCTGGTCATCTGCAGGCTCCTGGTTCTGCGTGCAATATGGTGGTGGACCAAAGCTGTATCTTTGACCCCCCTAAGAGTCCCAGGGATCCTAAAGATCTGGACTTCCAGACCCCAGACAAACCCGAACCATAGAGGAGAGCGCACTCCAGAGCATCAGTGTGATCCCAGTGTGATGAAGGCTCCTCTGGATCCCAGCCCAGCTGCCCAGCCTGCCCCAGAGGAGGCAGAGTTGGGAGGTACGTCCAGGAGGAGCTGGTGGAAGACCTCAGCCTCTGCTCTGAAGGCTGGAGATGGCAGTTCTTGCAGTCCTCATTCTCCCGTTCCTCAAGTCAGAGCCTTCTTAGGATACACCCGTCTTCAAAGTGATAAGGTGAACCTGGGCTGGTTCTGATAAATAGGCTTTGGATTGACGCTCTCCAGTTCACCCGCAGGAAGCAGAAGGGTCACCCTCTCCTCCCATCTCGATGTCCCACCAAGCCGGAGACAGCTCTTGGAGAAGAGGTTCCTCCTTTAAGACCCTTTCTGGAGAAGAAAATAAATACCCTATTTCAAAAGAGCTTTATGAGTCATACGTATCCACCCTCCCGATCCGGGGGTGCCTCCGGCGGAGGTGTCATGTGAAGGCTCAGCCTTGCCAAGCCTTGAAACCAGGGGGAAAACCTTCAGCTCCTGATTTCACCCCGCCAGGTGCTGCGTGGTGCTGCTGGAACACTCCGGAGTGATCAGACCTGCAGAAAAACTTCTTTCTTCTGAGGGTGGCAGAGCCCTGGAAGTGGCTGCCCAGAGAGAGTCTGGACTCTCTGGAGGTGTTCAAACCCCTGGAGATGTTCCTGGCCAACCTGCTCTGAGTGACCCTGCTTTGGCAGGGGGTTGGATGAGATGATCTCCAGAGGTCCCTTCTAGCCCCTGCCATTCTGTGATTCTGAGATCAGCCTGTGGGTCTGATCCTGTCTCTGCTGGCCCTCTTCAGGAGAAACGCCCTTTTTTTTTTTTAACAGAAGTGTAGAAAAACCAGCAAAGTTCCTCAAATGGGCAAGGGGTAGAAGTTGTCAGTGTTAGAAATTGTCCTTCCCTTGATGAGTCAGGTCTCTGCTGTTCTGGAAACCCTTAGTCCAGCTCCGCCGTAGCCTGATTTGAGTTGTTGGTTGGGTTGGGGAAGTGATTGCAGGTGGAGTTGTTAATTGATGCAGGACTGATGATTTTGGGATGGAGTGTGTGATGGGCCGGGGGGGGGGGGCTGGCTGGTTGCACATCGATGGAGGTAAGTCAGAGCTTGTCTTTTGTCTTTTTTTCACTAGTGTTTGAAGCGCACCATCGCCCGTGCGTGCGAGAGGGGGAAACCCAGCCAGAGGGACACGGGCAGGGGGTGTAGGAAGTGCTGCACGAAGGGAGGAATGAAGTTGAACCCCAGGAGGGGTGGAGGAGCACAGCTGAAAATAAAAAGAAGGGGCTACTGGATGAGGATGATGAGGCTGAGGGTGATGAGGGCTGGGGTGCGACCGTGCTGGACCAGCCTGGCTCCTGCTGGGCTGGGGAGCAAGAATGTCACTGGGAGGAGGCACGGAGACTGCGTGTCCGTGGGGGCTGCGGTGACAGTCCCCCCCACTGTCCCTCCTAGAGCAGGGTGGTGGGAGATGGGACACGTCCAACGCCGTGGCCACGCGGTAACTGCTGCTCGCTGCCGGGCGAGGGGTTGGTGTTTCAGACCGAAGGCAGAAGAGCTCTGTGCCTTCAGCTTAGTTCTTGCTTACTTTCTTCTGACAAAAAAAAAAAAAAAGTGTTTTTTTTTTCCAGCTTTGTGTTTATCAGCCAGTTTTAGCTTTACAGACTTGTCCTGCCCATCCCCAGAACCCACAGCCTGTGTGCGTACTCGTTTAAAACACTTTTTAAAGCTCTGTTTGGACCGTGTTTGCGCAGGTCTTTAGTTAAAATGCAAATTTCAGTTTTGCAAGTCTGTTCTCCTCTCCCTCTCCTCCTGTTCTCCTCCAAAGGCAGGAGCCTGCAGCCCTGTGCCTCCGAGCACAGCATCGGGCTTCGGGAGGCACCTGCAAGGTTTGCGGGTGGTTATGGACTTGTTTGCACCATTGAGACAAAAGGCTAAAATCTCCTTAAAAACCTCAGCTTTTCGTGCTCCTTAGTGGTTCCCAGAGGGGAATGGAAATCCTTTGTTTCTCACATTGGAAGTGCCCCCCTGTATCCGTTCTCTTCCAGAGCTGTTCCCTAAGAAATCCGAACATCTCCAGTCTCTCTGACTTCTGAACCCTTGTTGTGAAGTCCCATGTGGAAACCCATGGCTACGGTGCAGAATCCTCAACTAGAAACTGGGAATAAGAAAGTGGTGCCTTATTTAAGAAGATTTTTGGTTTTTTTTTTAATTAATTAATGATCTTTCTCATCCTTCCTTAGAGTGTTTCTGGATCCCAGCCACTAGAGAACTTGGGTATTTCTGCTGCAAATACGCCGGAATCCCATCCCGCCAAGCCCTGTGGAGCACCAAGACCCGTCAATGGAGTCATTAACACGTAAGCTGCCTGCATATTATGGGAAGAGCTTGATTTGTATGATCTTGACAAAAATCCCAGTGGAAACCAGCCTGCAGCATTCAACCCAGTAGTAACTGGGTTGGTAGCGGTATAAATGGTCTCTTTTTGAAAAAAGCTTGGTAGTAGTAGATCGTGCTTGGAAACATTTTGGAGGAGCTTGCTTGCTTGAGGTTTTCTGCTGCATTGTTTTCCTGAAAATGGCATTAAACTGAGCTGTGTTTACCCAAACAAGCCCTGCAGGCAACCGTGCAGTGAGCGTGTTCAAAACCGGTTCTTTGTGGGTAGTTTTAATACATTTGCAAATTGTATGATTCGAAGGTACTTGTGGCCCGCTTGAAATTATTTTGCAGAAGTGTCTGTAAGCACTGGCTCACTTTACTAGAGATACTGAGGAACCCAAATCCTGTCCATTTGGGGGAGTAAAACTTTCTAAAATCTTCGTTTCTCCAGATTTTGTTGAGTAAGTCTTTAAGTGGATAGCTGAAAACAAGTGGAAGAAATTCTGTGCTACAGGATGATTTTAGGGTTGAACCACTTGAAAATAGAATCATAGAATTGTCTAGTTTGGAAAGGGACCTTTAAGATCATCTAGTCCAACCCTCAACCTAACTCTGATAAAAAAACATCTCTAAACCATGTCTCTAAGCACTATGTCAATCCCTCTTCTAAATACCTCCAGAGATGGTGCCTCAACCACTCCCCTGGGCCGCCCATTCCAAGGCTTAAGAACCCTTTCAGTGTCAAAATTTTTCCTAATATCCAATCTGAACCTCTCCTGGGGCAACTTGAGGCCATTTCCTCTTGTCCCATCACCTGAGACCGACCCCCCCTGGCTACACCCTCCTTTCAGGGAGTTGGAGAGAGCGAGAAGGTCTCCCCTCAGCCTCCTTTTCTCCAGGCTGAACGCCCCCAGCTCCCTCAGCCTCTCCTTGTAAGACTTGTTCTCCAGACCCCTCACCAGCTCCGTTGCCCTTCTCTGGACACGCTCCAGTCCCTCCATGTCTCTTTTGTGGGAAGGGGCCCAAAACTGGACACAGCCCTCAAGGTGGGGCCTCACCAGTGCCCAGTACAGGGGGATGATGACCTCCCGAGTCCTACTCCCCACGCTGTTCCTGATCCAGGATGGCTGTTGGCCTTCTTGGCCACCTGGGCACGCTGCTGGCTCGTGTTCAGCCGACAGTTGACCAAGACACCCAGGTCCTTTTCTGCCAGGCAGCTCCAGCCACTCTGCCCCCAGCCTGGAGCTCTGCTTGGGGTTGGTGTGACCCAAAAATCCTTCAACACATGGTGTTCCCAGGTTGTGTTGGTGGCTGGAGAAGCATTGCTCAGTCCCTGGAGGAGGGAGGGATGTGGCACCGGTGGCGTGAGCAGGCGTAGAAAACACCCCTCAACTCACTGCTGCGGCTGGAACGCTGCAGGGTGTAAAAGAGCCCTTTATATACCCCAGGCCCTCGAACTACAGAGCCTTAGACCATAGGGCTTTAACATTTTGCATTTTTAGAAATGAAACACTTGTAAAATAGACATGAAAAGGTTGGGGGGGTGAGGAGCTGCGCTGGGCTTTGGTAGGTGGCGTGGTGTGTCCGTGCCATGGTAGGGCAGGGCTTCTGCGTGTGGGTAGGGAAGCCCTTTGTAGGTAAAACAGAAAGGTTGATGTTAACATCACACCTTTCTGTTGTCAATGCTGAGAGCTCTTAGAGCTATAGTTCTTAAATATTAATCAGAATCAAGTTTACATCTAGGTTAAATATTTTTTTTCTACAAAATTATACATTCTCTGTCTCGTGCTCTCCGGCATTTCGACTCGCAAGAACCTGTTGTATTAAGATACCCTGAACTGTAATTCTGGGGGAAGCTGAGCTCCAGGATTCAAGCTGTTCAGGACTTTTGGGCTTGCTCTGTGCCTGGCTTTACATGCGATTTTTTGTTCAGAACTTCCAAAGGTATTTTGTCAAAGGTGCAGTGGTGGGAGAGGGTGGAAAGTGACCAAAGTAAGAGCAAAAATTAGAGTTGCCCGAATAAAAGCTATTGCCTCATGAAACTGCAAGGCTTTAAACTCAGCTTAGAGTGTGAACCTGGGTGGTTGAATGAATGAACGCTTATCTTTCTTCTTTTCTTCTCTTCTGGGGCAGTCTTCAGCCTGGCCTGGCAGAACACGCTCAGGGAGATGGCCAGGAAGCTGAGGAGCTCTTGCATAAAAAGCAACGACTGAACATGGTTTCTTCATCTTCGGATGGGACATGCGTAGCAGCTCGCACTCGCCCGGTACTGAGCTGTAAGAAACGACGGCTTGTTCGACCCAGCAGCATTATGCCCCTGTCCAAAAAGGTTTGTGTTGTTTGGATTTTGTTGCAGTATATATAAATATATATATATTAAAAAAAACTCCACACCAAAGAGCCTGGTGAGGCAGTGATGCGTTGGTCCATTGTGCTTTTGCTCTTTGCCTGAAGAGGTCTCCCTGCCTTGGGAATGTGTGGTTGTTAAGAGGGAAAAATTAATGGAGAGGAAGAGGAGGAGAGTGAGGCTTCAAAGGCTGTTGGAGAAGTAAAGGAAAAAGGAAGGAGCAGTTTTTAATCTGTTGGGAGACTTTCATTAGCTGTCACTGGGGAGGGGAGATGCTGAACCCAGATGTGGGTTTTCTTTTCTAAAACCAGCCTGAGGTGAAGATCAGGCTGGGCAGTTCAACATGACACGGTCTGAGCAGTCCAAAAAAACTCTGGAAAATCAAGTATCAGGAAACCTTAACTCTGAGCACAGGAATTAACACAGCCCCAGGAACTCACTGCTGCTTTCTCAAATAAAAACTACACTTCTCTGACCAGGCGTAAGTGGGATGTCTTACAAACGGCCTGCTGAGGTGATGGTGTTTGCTTCCACTGCTTAAGTTTGGAAATCACTGAATGCCACCATTCCTGGTTTTGTTTTCTTTTTAAAATTTATTTATTTTATACTCCTCTCCCTCATGCAGAATTCAGTTCAGTGGAAATATAGTTTTATTGCCTGTGAGAGGAAAGACCGTGCTTCATTCTTTTTAATTTCTCTTAGGAATGCCATAAACTGTCAGTTGGAGGATAGATGGTTAGAAATTGAGGGAATAAGGACCATTTTTGTATGTGCAGCTCTCATGATTGCAGAACCATAGATGGCAAAAATCCACTTACCTTTGAGTCAAAGTGTTTCCAAGTCAAACTTTATCACAAGGGTTTGGGGGTTTTCACTCTGCGGGTGCTGGAGTTTTAAAGAGAAGTTCAAAAAGCAACATTTTTCTGAGCAAAATAGATTCTCCCTCAGCTGAGGTACCTTTAACTAATCACTCCTTTGCCATTTTATCTGGGGTATTTGTGGTAGAGCTCTGCAGTGACTGCCTGCAAGGTCTTCAGTGACTTGGAAGTTTATGAACTATCTCATAGGTGACACCGACTTGTGCACTCAGTGTTTGAAGAAGGGACTGTTAATTCCATGTTAGATCTTGACTGGAGTCATCAAACCCATTTGATAATCACAGATGGTTCACAAGAGCTGTTCCACAGGGTGGAAGATATGCCAGATTGTGGGGGATTTCTGTGTTATCCAAGAGAAAGCTGAGTGATGGCCAAGCCATGGTCCAGAAACACCACGTCCAGTTGACCACACTCTGGTTGTGGATTGTTGCCACCAGAAATTAGAACCAGGAGAGTTCACTGTTTGCATAGAGATTCTCCGTAACTGTGCCTCCTGTGGTACAGAATCTGAATGCAATATCACTTGAAATTTTTAAGTTAGGAGATGTCCTGTAGAAAAAAAAGCGGCTGTAAGGTTGAGTGGGTCTCTGCACTAGGTTGGGAACAGGACTGGTCTTGAGAAGGACAGAAAGGGATCTCCTGTTGTCTACCCCCAGCATCCCCACGTCCCAGAACGGGCTGCTTTGTCCTCAGACCCTGCCAGATGGTTGGTCTGAACCTCCTTAGCCAAGCTCGTTGGGACCTTAGCCAGTCTTGTTTCACCGACAGCAAAAGCAAACAAACCAAACTTTCTAATAGAATCTCCCTTGGCTGCCGTTAAAGTCATTACCAGTAGTCCCAGTTGGTGTAAACTGGTCAGTTCCCCGTGTCGCTTCAGGAGCTACTCCCTGAAGTGTGGAAGTTGATCTGGTAATTTCTGATGTGGTCACCTCTACGCTAAACACTGATTTTGCCCATAGGACATTACTTTTTTGCATCCTGTGATTTTTTTTTGTTGTTTTCCTGAAATACGTGCCCCAAACTGGAGCCACCCTGTTCATAAACCCCGTGGGGCATTAATTCTCCGTCGTGGTACGACGCTGCTGATTCACTCTCCTTTTCTCATCCGTAACAACCACCAGATCCTCCGGGCAGAACCCGGGCAGTTACCTCATCCTCCTCTTCCCTGGTCGCTGAAGCATCTGCTCCTTGCGTTTGCCCTCAGTGAATTAAATCTTATTTATTTTAGATAATTTCCAGCTCTTTCCTTCAGGTGCTTGCAGCCCTTCCCAGTTCTAGTGGTATTTGCTAAGGCTTAAGGATGTTATCTCTTCTGTCATTCGAGTCATTAATGGAAATGTTTTGAATAATCCTAGACTCAGAGCAGATTCCTGCGGAATCCAGTTTGATACATCCTTGAATTTTGATGGGAATCATCGGTTACTTCCTCTGTATGGGATTTACATCCAGTTCTGCATCTGCCTGCAGTGGCTTCATATAAATGAAGTCTATATCAAGTCAATAAATCTGTGAATTGAGAGTCTGTCCTGGTTTAGGAAACAAGGTTGAAAACCCCCCTTTTTCACTCTGTTAAGATGTCCCTGTAAGTGGCAGCTCTTGGCCTAGAGTGACGGCTCTCTGACCCATCTGAACTCAAAAAAGGCTTTTTTTTCCCCTCTCTGACAACTGAATTGTGCTGCCTCATGGTTTTTATAAATGAGGTTTCAACCTAGATAAAATTAAACCCTTTTAGTCAAATTTAGTAGACGTTAAACTGTCTGTGCTGGCGAGTAGTAGTTTTCAGTTGTGTTTATGCAAAGTGAAAGCCTCCTTTTATGAGTCTGGACTTAATGAACAGCTTTTAGACAAGGTATAAAAAAAAACCTGAACAGCCTTTAGGATGTTTTTACGTGAACTGTCAAAGGGGAAGGTGTGAGGAGAGCCCTTAGGCACGGTGATCTCTGAAATATTGACGCTGTTCTCCCTCCCCTCCCCAGGTCCATCGTAACAGCCTGGCGCGGTGTAGCTGTGACGTGAACCCCTCGTGTGCTCTCTGTGGCACCCGAAGCTCGACGACTCTGGAAATCCAGTACGATGCCCCTTTGCTGGAGCGTCTCTCCCAGCTGGACTCCTGTATCCATCCTGTCCTGTCATTCCCAGATGGTAAGCGCAGCACCCACGGAATGGGAGTTCTCCAACTGGGTGCTGAGAATGGGCTACAAGGGATGTTTGGAAGGGGTCCAGAGTCTGCTCCTCCATCCTGGGCTACCAGAGGAAGTGCAAGATCTGCTTGGGTTCGACCAAGCTTGTTCCTCTGCAGGTATTTTTAGGAGTAAAGCATTTACTGGAGCGGAAGGGTCTGGGAAAGTGTCACATCCCTGCTGTGACCTGTGTTATGGGAACCTGAGCTGGAGCCTCCTTGCTCAGCTCCAAGAGACCAAGTGGAGCCTGGAGTCCTTCTGGGACCTGGATCTTAGGCTGGTGTCTTCGGTCCTAAAACCCTTTGAGAAATATTTGCTTCTGCAGAGTTTATTCATGTGTATAAAATTATTTGTGGATTGATTTAAGTCAGAGGAAATTTTTTTGACCTTGTAAGGAATTGTAAGTGATCTTCCATGGTTCAGAGGGTACAGCGAGAAGGGATGTTCCCGTCAAGGCACTCATTTCCCTGTCTTACAGTGTCAGGGTTAATCATCATTAAGAGGAATAACTAACCACGCCTGACTGGGGGGTATTCACAGACTTCATATGTAGGGACTTTTCCCAAGGGAAAAGAAGTAGTTTCCAGAATCTTTTGCTTCCTAAGCTGCCAAATTAAACACAAGCCTGTTCTTTGAACAAAAACTACTGGCTTGCATGAGGTTGGTGTCTGTCTGTCATCTTCTTCCTCTGATCACAAAATGCAGGGCCACAAATGATAGGAACTGACTCTTTTCTCGGGAGAGCCCGGCAGTAAATGGATCATAGCAATTCCTTCCCTGGGTGGGAGCTGCTTGGGGTGTGAAACACCACTGGTAATACTGGGAGGAAGGTGTGTGTCCCCATGTCTCATGGGAACGCAAAGTGGTTGGTCTGTGTCGAGATACTGGGCTCGTGGGTGTCTTTGAGCCTAAATTTCAGTTTTGCACAGACTTTGGGCAGCAGCAGGAAATGCACAGAGTGTCTGGGAACAATTAATCTGGCATCTTTCGCTAGCACTACGTTTAAAGTAGACAAAAATAGTAAATCGGTGCTATTTTTAAAAACTAAATCATCCCTCCCTCTTCCCCCCCCCCGAAAGACATGTTCAGGAATGCTAAAGGGGCTTCATGCCCTGAACTCCTGAAGCAGAAACGTATTTCCTGATTTCACAGCACTTGGAATCCTCCCTCTGTGGTGTTAAATCTAATATCCCCGGAAGCTGTGAGAAAACCTGTTGTGTCCCATTGCAGCGTGGCCACCGGGCAAATTATCTCATCCCACATTCCCTTTCCCTTTTTCTTCGGGTCAGCTGCAGCCAGCTCACGTGGGGAAAGATCCATCCTGGCTGCGTGAGATTAAAAACTTTGTTTTTAAAACTATATGGTGTAAAGCTTAAAAAACCTATAGGGAAGTCCCCCTCCCTGCCTTGGATTAACTTTGATTTTCGCTGACGCTTAACGTAGTTTTGCTAGGGTTGATTTTTGGGGATGGGGATACTTTTTTTTTTATCCAAAGGGTGTTCAGGTGGGGAAATTGCTCTGCCTGATGTTGTTAATCTGCATCGAGGTGTCTCCCAGCCTCATGAGCTGTTGATCCAGGTTGCTGGTGCTGCTCCTCTGGGGTTATTCTGGGGGCTTACATTGAGACCCGGGCAGGCAGAGGCTGGGTGAAGCCTTTCTGGAGGAGGTTGTTGGATGGAGCCTGCCCTTGGAGCTCTGAGCATGTGCTGGCTTTCGCTTTGAGCCCGTCTCTCCGGGGCTCCGCCGGTGCCAGCAGCCGGGGATCTCCGGTGCAGTTTGCCAAGGGCAAAACCGCCAGGCGCAGCGGGAGGAAAAAGATCATTTATCCTTCTGGCAAGCGGGGGGTGCAGGCACGGCGGCTTTTAACCCCTTGTGTTTGTGCTTCGTCAGCACTTTGTCCCCTTCCTTTCAGGGCTTGCTAATTTTTTTTTTTATTTTTTTTTTCTGGTTCATCTGATTTCTCGCTGGGAATTTTCAGATGATGTAATAACCTTGGTGGGGAGGCTGAGAGCCGGGGCTCCGTGCGGTTGCCATCTGCCGGTCCCCGGGAGGCCTGCACCGCTCGGCTGAGGACCGGCGACGGTGTCACTTGCCTGCACAGACCCCGGTGCTGACAGCAGGACAGTGACAAGCCAGCAAATAAATCATTTTCTTCTGACAACGTTTTGTCGGGCATTTTTCCCCTTCCCTCTGACCTGTCTCCTCCTTCCCTAGATGTGTGGGCTGCTGGGCTGGGATGAATTTTCAGGAGAAAGCAAAAGATTAGCAAAGAGAAGAGGCTGTTTTGCCAAAGCCAGACCAGTTCAACACTGGTGATGGTGCAGCCTCACTGGCAGCATCCTTCCAGGACTGGCTTGGCCCCTCTCTCTGTCCTTTGGATCGTGTCCCCACAAACCAGGAGTGGTGGCCACGGAGCTGGCATTGCCCTGTGGGAGCCCGTCCTTAGCAAACAGATGGGGCTAAACCAGAGCTTTAACCATCAAGGTACTCAAAATGCTTTTTCCTGGCTTCTTCCTCTGAGTTGAGTTCCCCCAATTAATTACAGCTGACTCCAGCCCAGCTCTCTCCATCCTGTTTGCCTGGGATCTGCTGGGGCTTTCCAGTCCCTGGAATGGGTGGGGAAATTTCGGAGAGGTTCAGATACCAGCCGTTGAGACTAAGGACAGGTCGTGAATCCCTTCTGCTTCCCCTCTGAGATTAACTAGATGCAATTTCTAAATCCCACAGCAGCTCCTAATTGCCTCCGTGTCCTCCTCTGCTGGGCAAGGAGCTTTATTCCTCCTGCGGGACCTGGGAAGGTTCATCTCTGCTGGTCCATACTGGGGGAGGAGAGCAGATGGGGGGCACGTCACACCTCGAGTGGTGGTGTAAAACAATCTCATGGGTGCAGCTGGAGAAGATAAATTGATGTCTCAGTAGTTTTCCTGTTAACCCTAAAAGTTTTAAAGCTTTTCTGAACTAGGATTTTGGCCCTCAGGCATGTAAAAGAGAGCTGGGTCTTGGAGGAGACTTAGGTATTTGGTGATCAAATCTGAAGTTTGGAGCTGAGTGAAGAAAATAAGGCTTATTTGTGGGATTCCTGAGGGTGGAGTAGTTTGCTGCTCCTTTTAATAGGTTTTTATGGTCTACCTTAGCCTATCTGCCCAAGAAATACACTGAATAATCTCGCGAGTGTTCTGTCGTTGGGCTGAGGTCAGGAGTGCACGTCTGTGTGGGATCGGGGAGAAACGAAGCTTGAGAAAGCTTCTCCTCAAGCTCTGCTGAATTTCAGAGCAGTACAGCACACGTGGGAGGCGGCAGCATTAAACAGGGACCGATACTCTGGATTCCCCAGAAACCCAGGCCCAAAATGCCTCCCTTACCCAGCTAATTACCAGGAGTTTGCCTGCTCAGAGATGGCTGTGACCCGGCCGTGCCTGGGGAGCTCCTGCTCCGAGGTGTGCTCCCGTAGACGGCTTCCCTTAGATGACTGAGGTGCCACATCAGGCAGGTTAACGTCATACTCTACTTGCTTGGCTTTTGGCTTGACCTGAAATTGAGGATTTAAGCTGAATTTCTCTCTTGCAGCCCATCCCTCTGTAGATTTGATATGCCGAGATAGCTCAGATTCTTGGAAGTCAGATCTGAGATAGCAGAGTCGAGCGTGGCAGTACGTGAGATACCTTCAGTGGTGAAGACACATGGGTTTCCTGACAAAAGCTTCATTTTCCTGCCAGGATTTACTTGGGCTGTGAATCCTGTAGGAACGTCCTTCTCTCAAAGAGCTTCAGAAGAGAAACGTGGGGTCCTAACGCTACAGGTCCTCCCTGAAGGCGAGGAAGGTGTAGGCAAGCCCAGGTTTTATAGCCACTCAACACCTGGATGTTTGTCAAGGGCTGTTCTTACTGGGGGAACTGGGAGAAGGGTTATGGCACCGCAGCTTTCTGGCGTGTAATTTAGTTAATTTGACTGTGTTTCGTCTGTCCCTCCGCAGATGTGCCGACGAGCCTGCACTTCCAGAGCATGTTGAAATCTCAGTGGCAGAACAAACCCTACGAGAAAATCAAACCTCCCAAAAAGCTCTCGCTCAAGCACAGGGCCCCCCTGCCGACCAGCAGCCTGTCCGACCCTGCTCGCAAGGACCGCCACAAGCTGGTGAATTCCTTCTTCACCGCAGCCAGTAAGTGTCCCCCCCCGGCCTCTGCCATGCACAGAAACCCTGCCCCCTTCAGTACCCCACAGCCGAGGAATCCGGGAGGAGAGAGGAGGAGGAGGAGGAGGAGGATGCCCTTCAAATTCAGCTCTGGGAGATAAGGCCACGGTACCGCAAGCCAGGGCTGAAGGTGAAGTGGGTGTAGGATGTAAAATTCAGGCTGGTCTGGGCTCGTAGGGACCTTTTTTCACGCAGCCCGAGGTGGTGCTGGGGCTGGCAGGGGCGGTGCTGCAGCTGGTTCTGCTCTGAGCACATCCCTCCTGTTGAGCCCCGACCCGTCTGGATTTTCGGAGCGGGTAAACTCTGCCCGAGCCCCCACCCCGTGCCAACAGAAAGAGAGGTGAAAACTGGCGTTTCATAGCTCTTTCTCTGTTCCCCTCCTCAGAGCGCTCACAGCACAAAATCCAACCAGACAAGGCACACAGGCCGCCTTTAGACGATTTTACGGCCGTGTCCAAGGCCGAGAGAGCGCCAGAGCGCTCGCTTGTCCAGCCTCCTGCCTATGACAAAAAGCGGTTGCGAGACAGCTCATCTGAGAGGAGTGAAGGTAGGCTCCCAGGGCCAGGTCTCTCGGGGGGAGCTTGGGCTTCGCTGCGCATCCAGCCTCTCTTCCCCCTGCGGAAAAGGGGTAAAACCCGCTGCTTCTGGGGCCTCGGCGCAGCAACGCCTCGTGTGCTCTAAACAGCTTCTCCCCCCAGGGCCCCTCAGGCTGGCAGTTCTCCGGCAGAAGGTGCTTCTTCTTCTTTCATGCAAAGTCCTCCTGGGCGCTGGCCGTTTCTGGTGCACCTACGGTCCTTTTCTGTCCGCCGCCCCCCC
>JAHREE010150212.1:115263-166637 GCA_033628505.1 Tringa tobata | reverse complement strand
TGCTCCAGGCTGAGCTCAGAGGTGTCCCCAGCTCTCCTGTCTCTAGCTAGATGGAACCTAAGGTGATAATGGGGTGGAGGTATAAGAGATACTCTGGAAGGTCACTGATGACTTTCCACACACTTTCAGTGACAGCCCCATTGCCCTGAGAGTGTAATCTGCGCTGTACTCTCCTGGGCATGAGACTGCCACTTCTGATGGCATTTGTTGGGCTCAGAGGAGCAAGTCCATGTTTCTGAGGTCATTTTGGTCCATGTCAGGGCGAAGGAGTGAGACTGAGGAGATGTGTGATCCTTGGCTCTGGTGCTGGTTGTCTATGAGTCCACAAAGATGGCCCTTGCCCACTTTGTGCCTGAGTTTCCTCCTTGAAAAATGGCAATGATGATGCAGATCTCAGTGTGTGAGGTGATGCGCCTTCAGATCTACAGATGGCAAATACTGGCCTACACTTAGAAGGGTGAGGTGACCTTTTCTCTTTGGCCCTCTAGCAGGCCTGAGATACCAGGATTGTGCAGGGCTCCACCAAAACAGGCTTCTGAGATTGTTGTTCAGAGATCAAACAGTATCATGTGAGAAGTGGTTTGCATTCCTGGCTGTGACACACGAGTCCAGCTGCTGTTTAATTCATCCCCGTGCAGGAAGCAGATCGATGTGGCCATAAAGGTGCTGAAGAGCAACAACGAGAAAACAGTCAAGGATGAAATGATGAAGGAAGCCCAGATCATGCACCAGCTGGACAACCCCTACATTGTCCGCATGATTGGGGTCTGCGAGGCAGAGTGCCTGATGCTCGTGATGGAGATGGCTTCTGGAGGGCCACTCAACAAGTTCTTGGCTTCCAAGAAGTGAGTACTGAATAAAATGTGACTGGTTGACTTTCTGTACTTCTCATCAAAATCTCTGCTGCCAGGGGAGCCTGGCTTTGGAGGTGGAGGGAAGCTGATAACAGCAGAAAGAGATGTCTCTTCATGTGATGTACTAGGGACTGATGGTTCTGGAGCAGAGATGTCCATGTTTATTGTCCCTTGCAGCTAGAAATCTTGGAGGGGACAATGGTGCAATAGCAAGTCCTTTATTACTGTATTGTCCTTTTGTCTTCCCCAGAGACGAGATTATAGGCAGCAATATTGTGGAGCTGATGCACCAAGTATCCATGGGGATGAAGTACTTGGAAGAAAAAAACTTTGTCCACAGGGACCTGGCAGCCAGAAATGTCCTGCTGGTCAACCAGCACTATGCCAAGATCAGTGACTTTGGACTCTCCAAGGCTCTGGGCGCTGATGACAGCTACTACAAGGTAAGTGTGTAAGCACAACGAAGGATCCAGATAGCCAGCAGGAACCCTCCTATCTGGGGGGCTGAGCCCCCCCAAAGGTAGGGGGTCTGGACCCTTCCCAGGAAACCTGATGCACCACCACGTCACACTCTGGCTGGTCTCACTGCTGTGACATTAAAAGGGGCTTTGCAAAGCTCCCCGTGGCAAGGAGGAAATTCAGATGGATGCAGAGGGGGCTGCAGTGCAGTGGGATGACAGGAGAGAGGAGCCAGGAGAGGAGCCAAAGCAGAGAAGGTGATGAAGAGTGGCCAGGGCTCACCTTCCCAGCAGTGAGCACCAGTGCATGACCACACCAAGCCCCAGGGCTGGGGTGTGGGACAGGGGTGGCACCGTGGGACTGTGTCCCACACCCAGGGATGGCCGAGCAGGGCCAGTCTCACAGCAGGGACAGGGCCAGGGTGTGGGACCTTGGGCTCCTAGCCCAGGGCAAGGGGAGTTTTTCAGCAGCGTGGGATTGCATATGGCACAAACATTCAGCCATGCAGAATTCTGGTTCAGCTCAGAGAGGTCTGTGTCTCGGGGTGGAAATATTCCTCTTTGCTTTGCTACAGGCCAGGACAGCAGGAAAGTGGCCTTTGAAGTGGTATGCCCCGGAGTGCATCCTCTATCACAAGTTCTCCAGCAAGAGCGATGTATGGAGCTACGGCGTGACCATGTGGGAGGCCTTCAGCTACGGGCAGAAACCCTACAAGGTGAGGCAGAGCTGGGTCCCTCCCGGGTGGATGACACAGTCTAATCTGCCCTGTAACAGGCTGACACACGCTGAAACTACAATCTCCATGTCCTCCAGTGGGTGCTCTTCCCGCTGTCGGACAGAGGGGAAAGGAGACAGGCTCACGTCCACTTTACCAAAGGCACAAATGAGATTGATTGGATCCTGCAGCTTTGTGCTCCTTTAAGGGAGAAGAAAGAGAAAACAAACCAAATTAATCTGGGTTTGAATCAAAGCATTTCTTCTCTTTGATCCTTCCACTCACTTGCAGAGCTGAAAAATGAGTGGCTGAGCCTCTGCTCTGCTCAGGCTTGAGCTGGGGGCTGCAGGATGGGCTGGCCACAACCAGTGCTGGGGCTGAGAACAGTGTGTGGTGCACGGACCCAAAGCATGACCCCAGGCCCAGCTCTAATCTGTCTCTTCTAATCCTGTTGCCAGCTCCAAAAACATTAAAGCATTTCCCTGCTTGATCCTGTCCTAGAAAATGAAAGGCCCAGAGGTCATCAGCTTCATCGAGCAAGGGAAGCGCATGGACTGCCCCACGGACTGCCCGGCGGAGATGTACACCCTCATGCAGCAGTGCTGGACCTACAAGTAAGGCTGTCGCTGGCTCAACTCCTTGCTGGGGGGCAGGTCCATCAGAACAGCACATGCTGTCTGGATGGTGGCAACACAAAGCAAACGGTGTCTCCTGCCTTGGTCTCAGGCCATGATGCATGATGCACCTATTTCTTTATTATCGCGTCCTTCCATTTGCCTGTACCAGCCCCAGAAGATGTCAGAGCCTCTGTGTATTTGCCCCTCTCCATCCCAGAGAAGTACAGCCCTGGTACAAACAGGCTGCTGTTCACCCCCAGGTTCTTCTGTGCCTGGTGTCTTCTCATTCCACCAGTCCACTTTTGTCCTTTCTGTTGACTCTATTTGTTCCTTTCTGCCCTTGCAGATGGGAAGAACGTCCAGGATTTTCTTCTGTGGAAAACACAATCCGCTCCTACTACTACAGCATTGCTACCAAGACAGAAAATGGGCCAGGGACAGCAGACAACTCAAAAGCAACTTTTCCCTGAGTTTCCCCTTCTGCTCCTTAACACACACCCTTCCTGCACAGGACCTGGAAAGACTCTGTGAATTTTTGCTTTAATCTCTTAAACACCGGTTTTGTTTCTCAAATAGTTCCACAACTATTAACCTGGGAGACCATGTTCTCGCAGCAGACAAGAGTGCTCAGCTTTGTCTCCAAACAGTTGGCCGTGATTTCCATCTCCAGCCTGACCCAGCACAGGACAGTACTGTCAGTATCATAGTTCCTTCTTACCCACTTCCAAAACCATCCCAGGACCTCAGAGCTTAACATCTACCAGGCTGACTAAGGATGAACTGTGTTGGCTCCAGAAGACCCTGATTTTTCCAGATCCCCTAAAAACCAACTCCTTCACATGAAACCATCAAGTACACGTTTCTGGTGAGGTTTGCGTGGGGTGTGACACAGGACAGGGAGCCACCAAATCCTCTTCCCCTTGGCTTAGGGCAAGAAGCAGCTGCTGTGCTGCCTGGTCCCAGCAGAGACGGGGAAGAGCAGTGCCACCACTTTGTCCTCCGGTGCCACCGCTTTGTCCTCCAGGCATCCTGCCCGGGCCAGCGCTCGCACCCTGGGCACAGCCACCTGCCTATTCAGCACAAGAGTGTGGGGTACAGCCCCCACACACTGCCACAGCCCTCCAAGCTGGTTATGGCCCCCCAAAACACCCAACCTCCCAGGACCCGTCGCTCACCTCCTGGATCCCATCCGGCCCCTCTGTGCTACTGATATGAGCATTTTGCTTTTCAAGCCTGAAAACTGGTCACCCTGTAAATAAACTATTCTATATTTTTTAACATACTTACGGCTCAGACTATTGAACTGCCATAAATATTTGCAACTGCTTCAAGCTGACAGGGTAATAATTGTAATTTCCCTCCACTAGGCTGGGGTTTCCTTCCTTGATGCTCTCCATAGCCCTGCAGAGTCACCAACCTGGTCACCCTTGGGCTGGCTTCAGTGCAGAGCTGGAGCTTTCTGGCAGCTAAAGGCATATAGAGCTGCTCAGCTGAGCCCACTGGGGAAACCCACCTATTCAGGCTTGTACTGGTCCACCCCTGCCCCCGGATGCACTGGATTGCTGGGGGGGGGGGCTGTGGTCTGCACTGGTGCAGAGAAGCAGAGTGGCTGTGAAGGCTGGGGAATTGGGGGGAGCAGAAGATCAGAGCCCTGAGATACAGCTTATCTCTCACCATCATCTGGTACTCCGAAAGCACTGAGAGCCACACAGTAGCTCACACCTAGTGCCTTGTCCTGGAGATAAAATAAACAGCTACAGCCCAGGCCAGGGCACAGCCCTTATCTACAACCTCAATGGGAGGTGGATTTGATCTGCAGATAACAGTTCCTGGGGAGCATTCAGGTATAAGGCCTGAATTACCCTAAATTACCCTTATAGCCTGTTTAAGCACTCAAAGAACCTGGGTCTGATGAAAAACAAGTGTTGTCCTCTCCTTGTTTAGACTGCGGACTCCGGAGATACCAACTATTTATGTGTCAAAGCATTTTCTCTCTCAATCCCATTAGCTTGTCCTGTATACTATAGCAATACGGACATATCCCCACCCATAGAGGGGAAAAAGAGGTATCAGAGGAGAAAGTGGCTTGTTCCTTTTTGTTCAGTGACTTAGTGGCAGAGACAGGAAAAAAAGTATCTCCTCTGTCATGTTTTCCTCCCAGAGAAAGCAGATATTTTTGCTGGAAAAGAGAAGGTTCAATGTGCTTTCTGCTTGAAAACCACTGCCAAAACATTTTGTTTAGACTTCTCTTTCAAAACAAATCCATTTTCTGGTTTGAAATGATTTGTCATGTTAAATTTTCATCTAACTGGTTGTTGGGACTTTTTCAAACGAGGAAGGAAAGTACCAGAGAAGTCATAACCCCAGAGGAGCTTCTGGTTTAGTTGGAGACAATTCGAAGGGAGTGTGTGTGTACACACCCCAACAGACAGAATGGAAATCCCTTGAGTTCATGCCACAAGAGTAGGGGGCAGGGGCTTCTCCTCTGGAAAGCCATCTGGGCTATGGATATTGTTCGGGCTCTTCCAAGAACATCGCAAAAATTGGGAGTTGCTGGGGAAAAGGCACGGGGGAGGGGGGAGAGGGAGTGAGACAACCAGGACCTGAAGTCACAGGACTCTGTGATTCATGCATTTTTGGCATGTGCACCTCTGACTGTCACCCCCGAGGGGAATTCCCTTCAACTTCAGGCACTGCTTCCCTCCTGGGCATCTCCAGGCTGCCACCACAGAAGGGGCTCAGCCCCCTCAGTAGGACACAGCTCCAGGTCCCACAGTGTGGGACAGCCTCTCTTCTTCCCCGTCCCCACCATGGACGTATTCAGCTCTGTCCTCTCTCCTTGCTCACTGCTGGCAGGTCCAAATATTGAAACACTCTGCTGAACCTTTCAAACCTTTTGCTGACTGGTCCCCAAGACACTGGGTGTTCAAGCAGGAGCTGTGTCACTGATGAGATAAAGGCACAGGCTGTAGTGAGCACAGACTGAGAGCCCAGCGCTCTATGGCTGCTTCTGCTCTAACATAAAATTCCTCAAGTCCTCTCTTTTCTTCCTGACCTCTCCTTCTCTCCACTCACCCCATTTCCCTCTGTTTCACCTGAATCTTTAAAGCTCTTCTGATTCTTGCACTCTCCATCTTGCAAGGGAAAAAATGAACTTCGTCTTCTAACTAAGCAGCCGCAGCGATAACGAGAGACGTGATAAAGTATTGGTAATTGTGTCTGATCAACGCTATGTAACACTTGATCATATCACCAATGCAGATCTATCTCATTCCAACCTATCTTATCACCAATAAGCCTATCTTATCACCAGTACATGCCTATTTATCAATTGCACTGCGATATCACCAGCACATACTGACCCCTCTATCTCTTTCAGCTATCTAGGCACTTTTATTTTGTTCAGCCACACAGCAGCTACGTGACTAACACAGCTCTGTGCTCACTGACCTTTGTATCATACCTCAAAGTCATTTACTGAACTAATGCAAAAGTGTATTTTCAAAGCTAGCACGGGATATTTTCCTCTCTCTGCCCAAGAAGTGCTGCCTGAGGTTCCTCAGCGCATGGCTCAGCGCTGCCAGGGGGGCTCCTGCTGTGCTGCTGGGTTGTCCTCTCTCCCATGAGCCAGGTCAGCAGTGAAGCTGCTCGGTTTTGGCTGTTTTCTGGGCCTTTGGTATTTCTGTAGAGCAAAGAAGGCAGAACTAGAAGCATTACAGGCAGAGAGAGGGGACCAGCCCAAGGGAAGAGCAGTGGATGCTCCACGGCAGCTGTGTCCATGCAGCCCTTCCTGAGATGGACTCAGACCTGCTCCCTGTCTGGGGAAAGGGCGTTTTCAAGATCTCTGTCCCACTGGATGGCTCCAGTTTTTGGCAACTTGGAGACACTGCAAGGGCAGGGCATAGATCTTGTTATGAAATATCTGGCAACCGTGAAGTCACACAATGCTTTGGTCCTGGCCTGGTAAAAGACACCTCAAAATCACAAATTTCTTCATAAAAGTCAGATGAATCTACATTGTCCCCTTCTCTCCCTCCAGGGCAGGAGATCAGCTTGTTTCTAATTACAACAGGGGGAAGTGAGACAAGGGAAGGATATGACTTGTCAGTGGTTGCACAGGGGCCTGGAAGAAAAGCTGCCTTTGTCTGTTTTCCTACTTTCATCTCCAGATGATGTCTTCTTTGTATGCACAGGCCTTTGTGGTTCAGAGAAGCTGAACGAGCCAAATGATGCCCCAGCACAACGAGTGCCACTCCATGCATCGATACACTCACTCAGCAATGGCCCAGAATCAGCCAAGTCTTCTTGTAGAGGCTTTTACCATCAACCCATTGCAGATGAAGAGAAAAGAATGTGCAAGGAGCTGAAAGGTACAAAATCAGATGCTCTTCACTGACAAGAGGAGTGGAAGTGATGGGGCTGGTTTAGGTATTAACAAGTATCCAAGTCCAGAGCAAAAGGAAATCTCTTTTCACAGCAGGAAGAAATTACTTATTTTGCTACCAAGAAATCTGGTAGAACAGGTGAGACTCAGATGGAGCCAACAGGCCATTTCTTCTTTTGTCTGTAGTCTTTTTAATGTTACCTTGGTTTCTCCTGTCAGAGAGAAATCTCTGTGCTGTCAGATGAAACTGCAAACATGCCTTCACAAGAGGTTATTTTTGATCAGCAACAAAAATCTTGGAAAATAAGAGAGGTGCTTGTACTGGCTGAGAGGCTGTTGGGGAGCAGTAGGAATTCAGCATAGCTCATCTCTTCTGACTTCAACTGATCCCATCTGAGGACAGGACCGTGTCTGTGGTGTGGGGACAGTGACCAGGGCCCTGCCTGCCCAACCAGCCAAAGCCATGGCACAGAGTCTAGCCCTGCAGAGAGCAAGGAGGTGCAGGGATTCATCAGACGCCCACCATGTCACGAAGACAGGCTATTTTTGTCCCTAACTGCCAGCAAACAGCACAAGCGGCGACAGGTGACTTCAGCAGCTAATTCCCTGGTTTTGTGGCCTGAAGTGATCAGCTTTGGTCGATGTAAGATCTTGCTCTGTTTGATTTGCACAGGAAAATCAGGGTACGGTGGCTGGTGTTCCCACTGCCCCTTCAAACCTTCTGCTCTGGTGAGACGGCAGTTTCAGAGCTTTGTTCATAAAGCCGGGGGGACTTGGGGGTACCCAGCAACTTGGCTCTTGATCTAAGGTCCCCTTATGTCCCATCCTCCCTGTCTCCTCAACTGCCAGGCCCTCCCCCTGTGACTTCCAGCCCGTGCTTCCACCTGTAGCTCTGGGACAGGGTGAAGCAGCCTCTTACAAAGCAAAGAAATCATGGTCATGATTAACTGCATGTTGAAAGGATAAATATCCAACTCCTTCAGTAAATATATTTTATTATTAAATTAATCTATTAAATAACCAACCAGCTTGTTGTTGCTCTGGCTGGAAAGGGATTGCTCTTCTTCTTTTGTAGCCTGACTGGGGCATTAGGCTGTCTGCTACGTTGTCTGGGCTGCAAAAGAAAAAACAACTCCAGAGAGAAACTTTAAAATGGCATTTGATCAGAAATGTTGAAAGAGGGTAAAAAATACGGTCATCTAGACACTCTCTGTAGGTACGTTCAAGACATCCCTGCTGTGCAGAGGCCAGGGAGGACAGCAGCCCCCGGGAAGGGCGATGGAACTGGCAGAAAAACGAGAGCAGTTTCCTTCCACCGGCAAAGCGCAGCCTCACAGAGCCCGGCTGAGGCTGAAGGAACTTGTCTTCTGGCCTTCGTGGGCTGGAGGGCTCTTCATATGTGCTTCCCACATCCCCTGCAAGTTCCCACCCTCCGGCAGAGTCCTTCTGCACCTCGCTCCCTGAGGGACCTCAGCTTGCGTGGGGCTGTGCAGCGATTGCTTCTCCAGAACGAAACCACCCGCTGCTCGCGCGGCAGCTGCACTCCTGCTATTACTCATGGCATTCTTCCAATAAACTAATCAATGGGGTTGTTTTGTGTCCTCCCAAACAGTCCCGACAGTCAGAGCTTGGCTGTGCTCCTCCCAAAGCATCCTAAAGACTTCCCAGCATTGGGTGAGGTTTAAATATTTCTCCCCCTGAGGATGAGAAGCACCAACCTCCCTGTGGAGGTCTGAACTTCTGCTGACAACAGAATCACAGAATGATGTGGGGTTGGAAGGAACCTCTGGAGATCATCTCCCCCAACCCCCTGCCAAAGAAGGTCCACGCAGAGCAGGTTGCACAGGAATGTGTCCAGGTGGGGTTTGAATGTCTCCAGACAATGTCTCCACCACCTCTCTGGGCAGCCTCTTCCAGGGCTCTGCCACCCTCACAGGAAAGAAGTTCCTCCTCATTTTTAGATGGAACTTCTTATGGTCAAGTTTGTGCCCATTCCCTCTTGTCCTGTCCCTGGGCACCAACAGAGCAGAAGTACGGAGCGGGGTTATGCAGGAAGGACGGAAGGGACCAAAGAATCAGGTTGTAGGTGCACTGTAGGTGGCAGTTGTGAGCACACAAGGTAAAATGTCAAAAAAAAAAAAATAATTGCCTCCCCCTGCTTTATTTTCAGAGCTTGCTCCTGGAGCTGGAAATCATGTTACCAACACGGAGGAGTGGACACCACCTTCTGCTGCATAAAACATCCCCGACTGACAACTGTAATGACAATAATTCTGAATTGAATGGCAAAATAGAACACGGACAATTTCAGTAGGATGAAAAATCGTGACTAAGGAATTAAAAGAGACTCTTAAAATAAAACATCCAACTCTGGGAGTCGGAGAGTGTCTGGTCTCACAGCTGCCCCCATGCAGGGAGGGCTGTGAAACCAGTACCTGACTGGTGTCTTGGCCTCCCCGAGCCAGTCAGCTGGGAAAGCTTGTAGCCACAGAGCCAGAAAGTCCAGGGACACGAAGGCTGACGGGCAAGTTGGCAGGAGGGGAGGCTCGCCCATCAGACAGCCTGGCCAGGGCTTGCTTTGTTTCCACTGAAAGCTTTGACGGAATCAAAACCTTTCCACAGAACATTTCAATTCAGTCTAATCAGCACTTTCGGATGGAAAACTCTTCTGTAGGAAAATTTCCATCCAACTCAAGTCATTTACTCCCGGGGTAAATGAGTGTTAATGTGGGTGTAGAGCACGGTCATGTCAGAGATGCAGCAGTTGCCACATCCTTTGACATGATGTAAATAGGGATGTGGTGTAACAGGCAATGGAGAGCCCCAGACCTATAACACCAGTGTATCCTGTCGTCCTGGAGAAACTTAAACCCATTTTGGCCATGCATTAGAGAATTTTGGGAAATGGGCTGGAATGACAAATAGTCAAGAGCCTTGGACCTAGTGGGAATAGGAGATCCTGGGTAGGCACAGAGAAGTATGGGGACGTCATCTCTGCCTCTTAGGTATCTCTCCGCCTGTTTCATTCCCCAGAGCAGTGCTTTCCAGAAATCCAGAATACCTAATCCTTTGTGAATTTGCTTCATTGTTCCACGGCAATGCCCCACTCATTTGCAGTTTTAACACAGCATGTTCTGCTGTAGCAAACCTCACAGAAAGTAAAGACTCTTATTTGCCAGTGGGAAGCGCAGCGAGTGCCTGCATGGGACATGCTACCAAGGGCAGGCTCTGATTTCCAGGCTGAGAAGCAGCTTTGTTGCTTTCTCCTCTAACAGGAAAGATTAATAAGCAAAATAGCTTAAGTAATGATTTAAATCAAGGTCACAAGCTTAGTCCTTTATCGAGGGATCTTTTATCCTTTATCCTGACACCAGGTTTAAGCACAATATTTGCAACTGTTTGATTATGTTACACTTCTCACCAGCATCCTCCCAATTGTGTATATAACTACATTGTGAAAAGGCTTCATAAACCAGGACATTTTAGTCCCACTTCTCTGCCGGTGCTTGTATTATAGAGATGCTATGGTAAAAGAGATAAAGTGGTATTTTTTCGCACCTATACAAGCCATACCTTAAAAAAACCCCTCAAGATCTTTGTGGCAATAAATAAGAGAATTACCAAATACACTGTCTTGCTCCGGCATTTTTAATAGGAAATTTAACTAGTAGATAATCAAACACTTTAACAAAGCAAATGAAAAGTACCAATATGGAAAAAATTGCAATGATTAATAAAAGATAAACCATATCAGACAATCAGTGGAAAAGGGGAAAGCGGATGTTTTGTGTGTTCCTGCCTCAACTGGTATGAACAGAAACAAGGATGGAAAAAGTGTTTTATGGACCGTAAATGGGTTAAAAAACAGAGACAGGAAGACAGATATTGAATCATGCAGTAGTTCACCCAGTACAGCGTCCATTTTCCCAAATGTAAAGCAGCAAAGAATCAGCAAAGAGAGAGAAACTGTACGGAAGCCTAAGACTTGATACCTAGAGCAGCCAGTTTTAACACCTCCGAGGCTGTTTTGGCATATTCGGAAAAGCCACAAATAAACTTACAATGGGAGGAGCTGCAAAGACATAGCAAAGGTGATGGAGGGTCAGAGAAGTTATTAAGTAGGAACAGAAGTAATTACATGGGCTCAGATACAGAAAGTGGAAGGTGAGGAAGTCTTTCTGTGATATAAAAAACTCAGAACAATCTACTCTCAGAGAGGAACTTAGCAAAGGGCAGTTAAGACACTGGCACAGTGAAAATTTCAGATTATATTCTGAGGTATGAGCTACAGGAACCACATATTTAAGGTGGTATTCAATTCCACATTGCCATCTTTAATTCTCCATTTCATGTAAAATCATCTGCTTTGTCTCCCTTAATGTGGCTATAGAAATGAACAAAAATCTCCCCCCTGGGTTTCCTTAATTAGTTTTTCTAAATCAATTACCCTACTTGATTGTAGCTGCCCCTAATGAAGAACTCCTGCGCTTTTCCCTATGACTTCACTAGGGATTTTTGACCTTGTTTCTGTGTGTGCTGGCAGTAGAGCAAGCCAAGGCCGTGGTCCCCAAAGGGATACCATTTGCTTCCTGTTCCCTGCCTGCTTCACCCACCTCCAGGCAGGGGTCAGAGCCCAGGAGGATGGAGAAGGCCACCTTGACAAGATGGAAACGGGAGGTCATGCTGATGGAGAAGGACAGAGCTTCCACAGCTCTCCATCACTGGGACCAGGATGCCGCAGACAGTCGCAGACTCTCGAGTACCCATGTAAGGGAAAATAGATTTCAGAGGTAGAGTTCTAATGAAGAGGGAATTAAGTGATGGGAATTTGTGGAGGTCATTCTTCCCAGCGAGTCAATGGAAGGAGGATGTAAATGTTCCTCTTGAACAGTTTCCAAAGGACAATATGACGTACAGTCAGAACAAGCCTAATCTTCATTTTCCCTTTCTGCACTTTGTTTTTGACCCTGCAAGTTGCAGAATAACATCTCTGTTGCACTTCATGCATGTGCAGAAATTGTCAGGCGTGTTTATGCCCTGGCACATCTAGGTAAGGTTTGTGTGTGTGCCTATATACACATGAACACAAGGACACTGGTGTGCAGGTCTGTGTTTTCAAGTACACAATAACAGAGATGCTATTTTTGTTTGCACTGTTTATAAACTAGTTATTATCTACCCAAAGTGGAAACCTCACAGTCCTTTCAACCTCATGACTACAGTGGATGTGAACTCCTGGGCTCTCCCTGGTGTTTGAGATTTAACTTTTAGGAGAAAACCAATTTCCTTCCCCCCACACACCCTTCCCTTCCCCACCCTATTTGTATTTTAAAACCCTATTTGCTTTATTAAGCTCCATGAACTGATCAGTAAACTGCTCTGATGCAAGCAATAAGTCTTTATTTCCTGTTTATTGCTATGTTGCACAGAATGGGCGGCATATTTCACATACAATCATTGGTGATGTAGCAGAAAAATATACAAAAGGGTAAAGTCAGCTGCTTAGCATTTTAAAAAAAATTGCTAAAGTATATAAATCCCAGTTCAGAACTAGACAAATGCTGGCACTTATGAATATACATCGGGGATACTCATGCAGTCACCCCCTACGCCGAGGGGCCAGTCAGAGCTCCAGGCGCAGGTCCCCACTTTTCATTTTGCCCAAATTCTTGAGCAAATTTTAATTCTTTTTTGCTGCAAGTGGAAGCAGAATTTGGCCTCTGTGTTGTAGCACTAATGTCCCAGCAATATAGAAAAATAATCAGGAATTTTGATAGGGTATTTGAATAAGAAGTGCAGGAAAGCTTTAAGTGAACCATGGGGAGATATCACTGATCGGAAATTGTATTTATTCCATTTTCATTTAAAAATTCAGAAAGTAAGCATAAAAAAATCCTCTTCTTTTGTAGACTCCAGTACCGTACTGTGTACATGTCTGAACATTGGGCTACGCAAGTTGTATTTCTCAAGGAACAGAACAACTTACTGTCTATAAGCTTTTTGGTTTTATTTTTATTGCAGTTTTTATGAATCTAAATGCGCAAGACAACAGGAGACATTCTGGGAAATCGGGCAGATCAAACAATAGCAAGGCAGGAACTAAGTCAAACGGAGACTAACTTACTTGATTTAGAACCCATAATGCATCAAAATTACTCCGTGGCAGGTTTATCCCTTCCCCACAGAGCATCCTTTCTCCCACAGAGGTGTCTGACTGGGAGTGCTCAGGGCCAGCTTTTTCTGTGTTACCTCCTACACAGATGGGGCCAGTTTCCAGAACAGCAACACTCTCGGCCACAAACACAGGGAAAAGGTTTCAGTACAGCTCTCCACCCACACTCTCAAGTTTTCTTTGTCTTGAACAAAAAGTCTATCAATTTTGGCAGTGGCTTCCTTTGAAAATCTAGTCTTTGCTATTAGAGAGGAGAGGAAGTCAAAGACTGGTTTACTCTGTAGTTTTTTTAATCCTGGTACGTGACCTTGAATAATTGCTTCCTCTGGCTGTGGCTTTTTTCCTGCCCCTTTCTTGTTTAGTCTCGTTTGGGCAGTTTTGAAGGGCTGTTATCCCACTTACATAGAGCTACTACAATGAATGCCTGCTTTAATTTTCCCCTAGTAAGAAGTGTCACAAATACAGATATTTGGATGTTTATCATCAAACTCCCTGATTTAGGATCTTTGACCATTCTCTATGCAACCATTCTGATGGTTCTCCTTTTCACTGGCCATAAAGCATGCAATGATATTCCTAGTCCATGTCACCATGAGCACACACATGTACAAACTTCAGTAACAGCACAGAAATGCTGATTTATTTAGATGGGATGCTATAATTTCATGCTTTGACTTCAAGGGGAGAATTGCAGAACCATAAACGAAACTTCAGGCCTTGGCTCCCACATCAAGGAGATCTTAAAAAGATCTATTCCTTTAAACATCTACCCTAGGGTAGGTTTTTGAGAAGGTGACTTTATCTCAGTAGACATCTGTACACGAGAGGAGTAGATTCTCAGTTCAGCCTCAGGTCACTAATGAAGCACAGAGTAATGAGCGCATTTCTGCTGAGCAGAAAGTGTGGTCTGCATCTGTGAAAGCCAAGAAGGTGAGGACAGGTTCGGGGGGGTGGAAGAAGAGTTTCCTAAGAGAATACCATGAGGAAGAGCCCAATCTTTCTGATCATGCTTGGGTTTGACACACAGCCCTCATGTGAAGCAGCTACAGTTCCTCTCCCTCTAGTTTGCAAGCTTCGTTCTTTTCTCTCCAAGCCCACAAAATCCTCTCTGCTGGGAAATGGTGAAGGGGACTCTTTGGGTGTCCTGTGGGAATGAATAATCCAGTGAAAAATCCACCCTCTGCTCTGCCTCACTCCAAGAGCTGCCAGCTGCTGTCAGAAAACCACATGCGCCCTATTTCATCTCGAGTTGTTTGAACGGCATCATCCTTTCGCCTGGTGACGAAATGGTAAAATGCCTGCACAGCCTGGTCCCAGAGTGACAGTGCTGACACTACAGATGTCAGAGCAGTTTAATACCAGAAGCTCCTGCCAACTCTTAAACAATGGCTCAGGCATGACAGAAGGGATCGAGGAGCTTTCCAGACCCTCAGGCCAACTACTTCCCAGGGGTGAGTCCTGCCAAAATGTTTGAAGAACATGCAGAACTGCAATGATAGAAGTAAAATCCATCTCAACGCCAAAAACCGCTAAGACCAGAGTGGTGAGAACCTGGCTAAGCATTCTGATCCTTGCAGTCCAGAGCCCAATCCCCCTCCATCTTTCTCTAGTTCTGGCGGAATTCCCTGATCTCACACGGCAGCGAGTTCTAGAGCTTACTCTTATATGAAGGTTTTCACTTCATTTAGGCTAAATTGTGTAGTGTCTCATTACTAAGTCCCTGCGGTAATTGGCAGAATGGGATGGGGAGCTGTAGACAGGGCTATTCTTCTTGGCAGCTGGGGCGAATGACTGCTGAAGGCAGCTATCCCCTGAAAATGCTGATGTGGCACTTTCTACTCCTTTTCCTCCACTGCTGCCAGTGTGCAGGTAATTCTTCTTGAAGTCAGTAAATTGTCCGTCCAGGTAAAACCCAGCTGAGCTGGGACAAAGGTGGTGGCAGCAGCAGTGATTTATTTGCCAGGGTTCAGGGGCAGAGCGCACAGAAGCCAGAGGGGAGGGAAGGCCATGGCCTCGAGTGAGAAGGAGGAACAGTCTGTGGTTGCTCGTGTGGGTACACGGGTGAGGTGAGGTTTTGAAGATGAGGTTCAGATACAGCATCTCACCAGGAAAGGTGAGACCTAACGTGACATTTGCAGGTTTCCTGCTATTTTGGTAACAGCTCCAAGTGCGCTCCGCTCTACCTTGAGTTTGTAAGAGAAACAGAGAGGAACTGCCCGACTGAGAGCCACAAAAGAGCCCCCAGGGAAGCTGGGCAGATGTTGTCCTTGCAGAGAAAAATCTAGCAGTCCTATGACTATGTATTCAGAGCTGTTTAAAAATTTCCTGTTCCTGGCAATGATTCTGGACAACAGAAAAAGGTTTTGGCTTTTTTGAGAAGTTCTTCTTTGCAACCTTTGGAGGCATTCTTAAAAGTACATGTCTGAAAAGTAAAAACTGTTTGGGGGTCTTTTGGCTGCAATGTTTTGATTGTCCAACATGAAAACCACTGGGGAGAGGGAGAAGAAGTAAGAGAAAATTGGTATTTGCTGTGGAAAACTTCTACTTGATGAAAACGTACATTTCTGAGGAAAATATGATCTGAACAAAGCATTTCTCACAGTTTTTTTTCATGCTCTCAGTGCACAGCAGATTGAGCCAGAGGAGCTATAGGATGAAATTACCTGATCTCTGAAAGTCTGAAATGTAGGCAACCAGCTAGAAAAACGCTGCCTGCTTTTACAACCTAATGTGATGGGCTAATCCCTGTTCCCTATGCATGTCCTTAAAAATGTTTTTTATTGCTATCTCTTTTTATAATTAACAATCCACTTTCAAATATGTAGCACTTTAACTTCTAGAGATAGCAAGGATTTTTATGTCAGGATCTCACTTCTTCACAGATTAAAAAAAAAAGGTCTTGTAAAATCAGCATTTTCTGAGAGAACATTTCTATCTTGCCAGACAAAAAAAACCCAACCCCACAGCATTATTTCCCAGTGGAAAAAATGAAGCAAAATATTTTATTCTGAGCATGGTTAACATTGTTTGGTCTGTCAAGCCTGACTGAAGCATTAATGTTCAGTTCCACTCTGCTTTGAACTGCATCCACATGCAGCGGCCACTGCTCATTAAGAAGTCCTGGTGCAGATGCCTCATGCCCTCGTTCCCCTCTTGGCACGGCTCCCTGGTGGCTGCCAGTCCTGTCCCCTTTTTCTGGCTGGATCATCATATCCCAACACGTTGCACAACGAGGGACAAAGCCTGCTGGGGCTCCCAAGCCACAGAGGAGCACAGGGATGTGAGGGCACCACATTCCCATGACAGGCTATTTCAGGAAAACCCACTTGTGAATGGGACGTTGCCTTGGGAACCGCACAGTAAAATTCATCTGCAATAATTATGTTTAAAAGAAGTGACATGATATATGTTACACACCCAGCAGCACCCGAGGGAGTGTTCAGCACCTACACTCATTCATGCTTGGGTTGAACGTGTGTGGTTGATACACACTAATAATGATTTGAGGCAATGTAGGTGTGTTGTTGTAATTAAAAAAAAATAAAGGAAAAAAAAAAGAATTGGAGGTGATGACTGATCTTCTGTGATCAGATTCATGGTTTTCTCACAAGAATACATGCTCCTGAAGTGTGCTATGTGAGGGTTGAAAAAGATCTGTGAAGGTTGATCAGAATTTAGAGGGTCTGGGCAAAAAAGAGTTTTGTGAGTGGTAACAGAATAGCAACAGATACAGTCTACATTCACAGACCCAAAAAACTGCTTCCTCACAAACGCTGAGAGAATTTTCATATTCTGGGGCAACCTGAGGAGCTTCACATCCCTAACAGCCTGCTCACAAAAGGTATTACACTGCTTCTGACTGGGACTCCTAGCTTTGTTCTTACAGACTAGATTTGGTAGCACTGTAACTCTCAACCACAATACTCGCCTTACACCGCCTTTATGTCCAACGCAGAGAAAGATGCTAAGGTGGTTTTTTTAATTCTCAAGATAATAATCTGAAATAGATAAGATCACTCACACCCTGCAAAAGTCTGTTTGTCTCTATTCTCTATAAGAGGAATCTTAGAGGCCATATGTAAAACCCTGCTTTTGCAGGTATCTAAAGCTAAATGAAACCAATAGCATCCTGATTCCCGCTTTTGGGAACAATGAGGGAGAAGAGTGACCTCTACAGCTCAGCCCCTTCCCAGGCCTGCTGTCCTGGGAGGAAGGATTCATTCTCTCCCTTGCTCACACTAACCCTGTCAGAACCGACAAAAACAAAAGAAAAAACCCATTTAAGCCAAACTTACAGAGTCAGGCACTTAATGGCAGGCCTCTATATCTGAAGTGATACTTCAGTGCTTGTGGCCCTCAGGCTGAAATTTTACTGATGAAGGCTAAAGGAAAGTTAGCTTAAAAATAAAATAAAGCTAAACATCTGGACAGACTTTAAAATATGTTACTCACAAGACTAAGACCTAGGTTCCTTGGTTCCTTCAATGCTTTTGCAAATTTTAATTCATATTTCTTAAGAAGGCAAACAAGCCTGGCAATTTTAACTTCATCTGATTGAAAAGCAAGATTCTGTAAAAACTAACAGCCACTGCTGTGAATGAAACCAGAATGAATAAAAATTTTCCCTGCAGCTGGGATCATTGAAACCCAATCATACAATACAGGACTCCTGGTAAGACTCCTGTCCCCTCCTGTCCGTGAAAGACTAAGGCACTGTGCACCCGGTGAGCAGCTCAGACTTGCACACACAGCCAGGCACGTTTACCCAGGAAGAGGCACGTTAATTTTTACTACGAAACAGTTCATCCTGGCGGCATACAGGGCCACCTTCTCCATACTGTTACTTTTAAAAGTTCATACCAGCATGTCTCCAATCCCACTCATACCCCTCCAGCTGGAAGGTTCAGCCCTCCCTGCTCTCACACTCTGTCTGAAAGGACCAGAGTGGGCTGGGTTGGACACCTGAGACCCAGGGCAGTATTTGTGTTTTCAGAAACACTCACGACGCTCCAGTGCGTCTCATTGTTTCCTCTGTGGTGTCCACCAGGTGGCACAGGCTCCTGGAAGCTTTAAAACAGGTAGGGGGGCAGCAGACCACAAAGGTGATTTCTGCCTTCCTGGACTGCACTGATGTCTCAGCAGAGCTAGTTCCTTGTTTTTCTGTCCTCGGGGCATGCACATCAAGTTTCATGCCTGTATCAACAGAGTTCCATCACTGTATTACAACAGAATGCAAAAGCACAAATAAGATCCTAGTGCTGCCAAGGCAGATGCAGCATGTACCATATGTGCACCATAGAACCTGCCATCTAAACAATGATTATGCTAATTTTATTGATCTGGAATTTCAAACTACAGACAGAGACCACTGACTTGCCTGATATCCCAGGCCTGCGTGCACCATCTACACCTTCTTTGTGATACACATTGCAGGGTGAGACCTGATCCGAAGCAAACTATTGCCCAATTTCTAACTGGATTTCCTCACCTCATTCTAAACTACCCACAAGCAAACCTCCTGTGAACTCTGGAGCACAGGATGTAGCACCTGCTTAAAACAGTAGCAAAAACATCAATGAATCTGTAATCTACTATGTTGAAGAATTCAGAAGGAGAATTTAACTGATTAGAATCAATTCATTAACTGTGGCTGTCTTTAGCACAGTGTTTTGCTGTGTGCTAATAGTTCACTCACCAATAATGAAACATATCCAGGAGCATGTGCAGGAGAGCCATGGAGGGAAATAAGGAATCAACGCCACATCCCGTATGAAATAGCAAGTGTCCAGCATCAGCTGCAGTCACAGGTCTGTCACACCGACTGCTGCCCCCAAATAACTGTTTTTCCTTGTATTCTCCACAAGGATTTTAGAGTTCCTGCGCAAAACGTAGTACATTGTTCCAGCATCTGGAGGGATAGCAATTTCTGGGTCCTACAGATCAGCTCCTGGAGGATTTTAGATGGCACCTAAGTATGTAACATCTCCCACATGACAGATGAGGCATCAGTAAGTTTCACTATAAGGGCTCCACCTTCCCCTCAGGAGGGAGGCCTGTCCCCTGAAGCTGTCCCTGCTCCGCCATGCCGCCACCCCTGTGCCTGTGGGGCCTCCCACCAGGCCCCACCACCCCGGCGCCCGCTCCGCTGCTGCCTTTCTGCTGTGCAAACTCCTTCTTACGTGAGGGAAGAAGATTGCCAGAAATACTCCAACATGCTCTAAAAATGGTATATCAAAGCTGTTCATATACCTTAAGGGCACAGCTGCCTCAGCGAGGGCGCCCCTCTTCCCCAGGGCGGGCTGACAGGGCGGGCAGCAGCTAGGTGCAGCCCACCCGGAGAACAGCAGGAGGCCCCCGGCGCAGCTGATTTTTATCGGATTTAAAGGCAAATGCAGCTGGGTCACCATGTTCAGCTGCCAAGGAGCTCGACGGTGCGGTGAGCGTGGCTGTGTCAGGACGTCAAAAATGTGTCCCCTGAGGGAACGCGCCGGACTGAGGCCTCCATGGGGCTGAGGCCTCGGTGGAGCTGAGGCCTCCATGAAGCTGAGGCCTCCATGGAGCCAGAAGACCCCAGGAGGGCTGAGGCAGCAGGGTGAGCAGCACCTAAAGCAGGGAAATCCCCTGCTCCAGGGCTCCTTGTCACCGCAGGCCGGGTGGGTAGACGTAGGAGGTGGGTTGGGGTGGAGGAAGGGGTGAGGAGGTGGGAGAGGGTGGCTCCTGGGTGCTGGGGCCTGGCACAGAGGAGGTGTTATGATTTGAGGAACCCACAACAATTTATTGTTGTTTAGGCAATTATTCTCTCCCCCAGTGGCCCCTTCGCACCCAGGAAGGGGAATTGGGAAAAAAAGGAAACTCAAAGGTTGAAATATAAACAGATTTAATAGATAAGACTAGATAATTAACATTAATAACACTAAAAAGCTAGTATTGATCCAATATACAAGGATTATACTTGGCCCATTCTGTCATAGGAAGCTGGTCCCTCCCCATAGGGGACAGCAAATGTGGGACCCTGCGAGCGCTGTGGCTTTGGAAGGAAGGGAAGGGCTCAGGGCTCCAGCACGGGGGCAAGGAGTTCTCAGGATGGCAGCCATCGAGGGAGAGAGACAACTCCTCAGCAAACTTCCTAATTTATATTGAATGTGATGTTCGTGGTATGAAATAACCCTGTTGGCAGCTTGGGTCAAGCGCCTGGGTCTCGCTCCTCCTCGTCCCTGTACCTGGCAAGGCTCAAAAACACAGAGACCTTGAAACCTGCATAGCATAGCTGGTTATAAAGTGAATATTTTCACAAATTCAGACACTAGAGTCTTCTAAAAACGCAGTTTTCCCTAGAAATAGAAGAGACCTTACCAGAAAGTAAAATTACTGAAAGAGAAATGAATCCTGTGTCGCTCAAACCAGGACAGGAGGGCTCTGCCAGAGGTGCCTTGAGGCAGAGGGGACGAAGCCCTGAATCTCCCTATTTGTGCCACACTGACTTGCCCTGCCTCCATTTAAAGCAAGATTAATTTGGCTGTGTCTATCGAGTCTTCCTCCTCCTGTTCCCCGTGTCACACGGTGCCCCATGGGGCTCCCTGGTGCCATCTCGGGCCACTGCACCCTCCTCCCTTTTCTTCCCTGGGCACGGTGCTTCTCGCCTGGCTCTGAGTGACTCAACACCTACAACAGCTTTTTATAACACTAGGCTCTGCAGGGAGGCCACCCCCCTCACTGCCACTGCCGGGGCTGACGCACTTTTTCAGTGTAAATGCTAACGGGAAGCTCGAAAGCAGCTGTGTCGCTGGCGGGAGCCACCTGATACCCGGTGATGCCGCCTGCTCTGCCACCGCGTGTCACCACCTCTTGCGTCATTACTACATGACTCTAGCTTTCCTGGGACCTGGTTATGCAAAAAAGCCAAAAAAAAAAAAAAAAGGCAAAAAGAGCATCCTCACTGACCCACTGACATGTTTCTCGGTGCAGGGCTGTGGCAAGCGGGCATGTGGTGAGGCATCGCTCAGCAGAAGAGTCGCTCATCGTCCTGGCCTGGGTGGCTCTTGGGTGAGGAGCCGGCATCGGATGACTCCGGGTGCCCCAAGGTGAGTCCTGGCCAAGTGGGTGCCAGGGAGGTCACAGCTTTGGGGTTTTTCCGGGTGGTGTGGGGCAAAGAAGGCAGAGATACCCTACCAGAAAGTCATTGCTATGCTTGTCCCTAGACACCTGCTAGCTTTCCTGAAAAGTGAATGACTTTTGGCATGAAAATTGCTGGCTTTTTAATTTTTTCATCTTTCTTTTCTTTCTTTTTTTTTCCATTTTTTTCTTTATCTTTTTTATTTTTAAATCTCTTTTCTTGTTTACTCTTTTTAAATCTTTTTATTTTTCCATCTTTTTTTACCCTTTTTTGTAATTTTTATTTTCTTTCATCTTTTTCATTTTTTCTTTTTCCTTTTCTATATTTTTTCTTTTTTCCTCGTCATCTTTTCTCTTCTTTTTTCTCTTGTCTCTTTCCCTTTTTCCTTTTTTCTTTTTCCTCCTTCCTTTCTCTCTCTATCCCCTATATGTTATCTCTGTGCTTCCCCCCATCTGTCCCTGAATTTATCTCTCTCTCTGAACTTCTGACATTCAGAATTCCTCCCTGCCTTACCTGCCGACACACCTGTGTGCGCACACATGTGGATGCACGCACACTCACCATCCTGCAATGCCTGGTATCTTCCTTCCTGATTTCTCTTCCCATCCTCAGGGGGAGTGATGGAGGTGGTTATATTTGTAGATTTTGTTGTTGTGCTTCTACTGTGTTTGCCTAGTTGTCCAGGTTGGACATTTTTATTGCCTTTTCTTTCCTCTGTGCTTATTTTGGTTCAATCACCTCTTCACATCAGAAACACCAGCGTTCATGTGCTTGGATGTACCTGGCTGAGGGACTAAGGAAGAATTTATTTCCTGCGTTGAGCAGATTTTTGATATTTCTAGAGCATCACCTGGTGTCTATGGCAGCCAGCACAGCAGGAAAGCTTGATAATAACATAGTGAATGTAAGGTGATGGGTCTGCAGCCCAAAGGAGCTGCACCATCTCCTTGGAAGAGCTGCAGTAGAAAGGTGGCTTCCTTGGAGAGGACCTTCTGCTGGCGGTTCCCACCCTGGCAGAAGGACCCACCTCTCAGTGGATGGAGCCCTTTGCGTGTCTCTGCACAAAGGGCCGCTTGCGGAGATTACGAGGCCAGGAAAAGCAGTTGGCCTTAGTGGTACCAGTGGTTAGTATGGAGTGGATGGTTGCCCAGGCCAACAACAGCTCCTGTCACGGAGGTCCCTCTATAGTATTGGCATTTGCTCAATTTTGTTTTAATGACTGCAAACTGCTGTGAATTTCCTACACTAGTGAGTCTGGACTGAAAGCACAAACCATTTTGTTCCAGCTGGTCTGTATGTACTTTAAAATCGAAAATTTTAAAAATATTATTAACACCCTGCAGGACTGTTTCTTCCTATCATTGCTCAGCTCGTAATGTGGTTTCTTCAGTTCACAAACCTTCTGGGGACAAGCCTTTTCCTCTCTTGCTTTGAAAAACCTTTTGCATCTTATTTCAAAAGCAGGGAGGGGTTGTTGTAATTTCCCCCTCTCCCTCTCAGACTTCCCCTTCTATAGCAAGTTTGAGAGAAACAGAATGAAAACGATTCTGAAGGCACACAGGATTTATATAAAGGCAGGAGGTATGTATTTAATACACCTGGAGGAAGGTTTAAAATTATGGTGTGTTATTTCTGAAGCTTGTGGTGAAATAGTTCTCATTTGGAATCTTAAAGCTGACAACTGCCATGAAAATTTGATGTGAAAAGAAGGTCTGTTTAATTCCCTTTTTTCTGCCCAAGGTTCACTGTCCCTATTTTGCTTTCCAAAATAGTGAATTTTTGCAGTGAAGAAAATAACACATCAAATATTTTAACTATATTAATTGAGGAGAGTGATAAACGTCACAGTCGTGAACTTAGGGAAGTCACAAAATTCCACCTCAGAATCAGTTTTTGGTGTCAGAAGCACTTGAAAGTGGCACAGGAATCTGCAGCCAGGGCTGAACGCTCCTGCACGGTCTGTAAGCACAAAACCAAAGGCTGTGCCTCGAAGCCACTTTTCCTACTGGCTTTCAGTGAACTCCAAAATACAGCATTTCCTCCGCTGTGGGCAAAAATATCCCCAGAGAGTTTCTCATTAATGTTGTTATCATTAATTAAAATGTAGGAGAATTGGGAATGTGCTGTCAATAGGCCTTGAGAGTTACTCCTGAAAAGCGGTCCTGCTGCCTTGGATTAATTGACTCCCCCGGGCACGCTGTGCATCCCTCACCACTCAAAAATCATGGTATATTCAACTATTTCAGATCGCCGTGGGAGCAATGACCTTTTCTTTGCTCTTTGTCTAATGTTAAACCCAATATTCTTTGTGTACTTCGTAACCGTCACAACTAATATGCAGTAGAGGAAACTCTAGAGAGAAAAGCTGGTACGCAAAAGAAAATGAAACTGCCATCCTGAATTCTGTGGAATTAACGAAATTTCCCCTTCTACATAGGTGTCAAGATTGTAGATATAAAATGCAAGTTAATGAAACTTGCATTTTATGTACATTAGTTGAAAAAGCTACTGAGGCTCATATGACAGAGATGAATATTTGTCTGGATGTTGCAAATCTGCCAAACCTCAATCTGCTGTTCATAATCACTTGGTTATTTAAATAAGCAATGTAAAATGCAGTTCCAGCTACAGAACCTTGTTGTTGCCAGCAGACAGATCGTAACAGTAAACTAATATCAAATGCATGCTAAAAAAAAATCATTCTGAAGAATCTTAATGAAATTATCTGAAAAGTTATGTCATTGTATAAATAAATGAAGACTGTGGGAGGAACTTTCACATTCACTGACTTTCAGTCCCAATGGCGTGTGCTTACATAGCTGAGAAATGAAAAGATGAGGGTTTTTTCCTTAAAAGTCAAATTTGCAAAATCTCCTTAGATTTAAGCATTTAGCGGGGCACATGGATGAGGTTCACAAAAGGATTTAAAAGCACCAGCTCTGACTTTTTCTAATTTTCTTTAATAGTTTGTGCTGTTTGCTGTCCATTCCTCTTCCCAGCCACCCAGGCCTTGTACCTGATGCTCCAGCTCAGCTTCGTTCCCATTTCCCTCTGGGATTTCTTGCATCGTAAGACAGTTCACGTTTTCAACTCATCAAACTTAGAGGGCTCATTAATTTTCAGTGCACACGTCTCTAAATAGTTTTTGAAAATATGTTGTCGATACCTGAAATCGGCACCACTATAATGCCATATACCCTTTATGTTCTTTGTAGATTTTGCTCCTGAATTTCACAGGTTATTTTTGGGAGTGGGAATGATATTGCTTCGTTTGCTTTTACAAGTTGTACTTTTTGTCATTACACATTGTAGGCAGCAGATTGGTTGAGCAGAAGAAACCAGTTCATAGGGCTTACTCTTTACTTAAGCAAATTTAAATTAACATAAAGCACATCCATGTGTTTGACAGAATGTATTAAGAAATACAAATACAGAAAAGGAAATCAGCCCTTGGGTATTTTTAGACCTCACAGATTACAACTTTTTTTTTTTTTGCAAGAGACTACATTCAAACACTAACCCTGAAACTGTTTTTCTAAGAGTTTCACTGGCAAATTATTTTGACTGAAAAAACATGGAAGCTGTTTCTAGGAAGATTCAAAATGCTTCTAAACATCTTCTTCAAATTTAGTAAGGAAAATGTCCTTTCAAAAGGCATTTTCATGCTGAAATTGATTAATTTCTTATTGCAGCTGTTTGATTCAGCCCCAGTAGGAGCACTTGGAGAGCATTCCAACATGAGCTGTGCTTTGCACCTGCAGAGGGAAGTCAGGTATATAAATAAATAGAGGGAGAAGAGTCACACAGACAGTATAATGAGATCAAAACGGCAACTTCAGCAAGAGAGAGACAATTTTGTATTTTATTTTTTTTTTACATTCCCAGCGAAATTGTTTCTTCTGCTCTGTATAGCTAATACCTACAATGCCGAGTTTGGATGTGGGCAGCAGATTTGCTTTTCCAATTGAAAGATAATGATGATGTCCAAGGGCAGGTTTTGCACCCCACATGCAAGATCTAGTCTGTTGTGAGTACATGGGTCTGAGCAGTATAAACTGTGGAATTCCAGTTTGCTGCATTCTTTCTAGTGGGGTGGGGGAGAATGAAGCTTTGAGTGATGGACGCTGGTGTTGTTGTGTTGGTGTAGCTGAAACATTCAATAGCCACTCTCCAAAATTACTTTATATATGAGGTGTGGACATTTCAAACAAGATGATTGTTTTTAAATCCCTTCTATGTCTAGTCGTGAAAATAAATAGTAGCCAGCATTGCTTTTGATTTAAAGAGAGTGTGACAGTAAATAACTATTCTGTTGATTAAAAAAAACCTCTGAGAAGGATATTTCTCAGGTCCTCCCAGACCAAGAAGTGAGCACTGACAACCCACCTGAAGGTTGGAACCTCCTGTTTCTACGTGCAACAAATGCCCTTGCCGTATCATACGGAATACAACACTTCAAATTTTTGAAATATCTTGGTATGGTAAATTTTTACCACTCTAAATTTGAACTTTGCTGTGCTGTGGCTTATGACAGGCTGAATTTCTAAGGGACATTCAAAGATTTGTTGGGAGAAAGAAAGTGCTGTTCAGAAGTGTATTACGTGCCCGTTATCCCATATCTGGCATCTCCACTTATCAGAAATAATTATTGCAATAATTAACTGTAGGATGGCTTCTGTGCCAGTATCAGTGGAATAGTCTGCAGACGCGAGGCAGTATTTCAGAAAAGACTAATGGCTGCGGACTCTGACATTTCTGATTGCCAAAGCTAACGGCTTCATTAAAAAAGACCGCTCTTTAATTTCAGGCGTCCTTTAAGATGTCTCAGAACTGCAGTCCTTTAATAAAGAGGCTCTAAATCATGAACTATTTTAAGAAAACACTCCAGTTCTAACTTTGAAAGATGTCTTCTTTGCAGCATATTTTTAAAAGCTAAATTCAAGTGATGTTGAGTGTTAAAATGTGAGGAACTTTTGGGTTTGGTTTTGTTTGTTTGTGGGGTTGTGTTGTTGTTGTTGTTGAAGGGAAGCTTTCTGTTTGTCTTGGTTTTGAGAAGGCTTAATGTTACATTTTTAATCCTCTACATCCACAAGAGCTAAACACATTTTTCTCTAATTGAAAGCCAAGTCTCTGCCTAATGAGGTAACTTCAGCTGGGAAAGGCTTTCAGGAAAACAGCAGATATTAGGAAAATCTTCTTAAGCTTTGGGATTTTTTGCCTGAGACACCTTGAAAGGTCTGCCCACCTGCAAGGAACGACCCAAGGACCCGACCTCATCCTTGTGATTCCTTTCCTGACTTTTTCCCCAAAACACAAACCCCTGGAGCACAATCCAGTTTTTGCTGTTCAGCCTTTCTCACTCCTTGTAATTTGTCTCACAGTTTCCCCTGGCTGCAGTGTTGTTCTCTGCTTCCTGGCTGGGTTCTTGTGTCGTGTTGGGTTGACGAGACATGTGATCTCACTGCGCTACCATGTCAATGTGGCCGCGGCAACTGGGGGAGTCAAGTGTCCCCTGAGTTTCAGTCTTCGGGGAGTCAAGGTCTGGTCTCGTGCTCCTGGGGATCTCTGAGGTCTAAGAGCAGGTGAAAATGCTTTGGTGAGTAATCTGAGATGTGTCTGGCTGAAATCTGTGCCAAGGTCATAGCTCCCTCCTGTTTCAAACCTGTGCAGTTGGTCAGATAAGATGCAACTAGTGGCAGAAAGTCAGATAAGATGCAGGTAACAGCAGAATTTGTCTTTGTGTTTGGAGAAGGGAAAGTATCTTCATTTTCTTGTGCAGTCAAGCAGTTTAGGCAGAAATTCCCACTGCTTCCATCCAATGCAAGTGTAATGTGAATATTAATATTGCAAGGAATAACCCCAGGGATGGAAGAGATAATTCATTGTCTTTTGCTGGTTTCTGTAAAAACTCTAATGCTCCAGCTGCTGAATTCTGCTGCTTTGGCAGAAATCTGGAATGAGTTGTACAGCGTTAGTGGAGGTGCTCCAGGTTTGACTCTAGTGTAGTTTCAGACAAAACCCAAGTCCTAATTTAGAGCCTTATCTTCTTTTCTGATGATTTAAAAAGGAAACTGCAGCCTCAGTTTGAATCTGGAAAAAATATTTCTAGGACTGGACCATGTGAATTTATATAAGTGTTTCACTTTAGTTTCTCAGAAGTAAGTATTTTGAATCTGATAAAGCACTGATAAGCGCCCTGTTGCTTTGGGCACAAACTCAAGGGTTTGGGACTGAAATTAGGAGTTTCATCTTTAGTCCAAGTGGGTTGTCACTAGTTCTGTGTACTATAGAAACTCAGGCAGAAGTGGCCGATGCATAACTCTGCCTTGCAAAATCTTTAAAAGTTTCCTTTATTTCCTGTGATAGCAGAGCGAAAGGGAAATCTCTGACAGAAAAATCTTGATATTAACAATTAATGAATGAGAGATGTGATCACGCTCTGCAGCAGGTGCCCTTTGCATGGGCATGAGTGGAGGAGGCCTGGCAGCCTTCAAGACAAGCCAGTGGCGATGGCTTATTTCCTTTAAAAAGAAAAAGGAAAGCTTTTAGAGAGCATTGGATCCTTTGACAGGACTTCTGCAAAAGCACACAAGGATGGGAGTCTTCCTGCCAGAAATTAATGAGAAAGGCACCAGGCACAGAATGTTGTGGTCCTTGATCTGCTCCACTCATCTGCTAAATATTTCTGTATATCTTAGTGTGAATTTCTATTCATGCTATTTCTGTTTCTATTTTGTGATCATCAGTTTCTCGTTCTGAAACAGGAGGGTAAGCAATGACATGGGTTTTATTCAGGCTTTTCAAAAACTTCTGTAAACAAGATGCTATGACCCATCCTACATTCTGGAAGCGCTTGTGTTGGAGCCAGCAGCTGGAAAAGACTGGGAGAAAGAGTGGGAGAGGTTGGCTTTGGTTTGTCTAATTAAAGGAAAATAATTTCTGTGGGCTGGAATCCGGATGGTTAGCAAAACCCCATGGGGCTCTGCTGTGTATGTGTCACCATCGGTGACAAGCTGAGGGCCTCATTCAGTTTTCTAAATAAGGAATAACTTGCAGCTGCTGGTGTAAGTGACCACACAACGAGCAGGAGAATGGGGAATGAAGCAGATCCCAGAAGGTTTACGGGCTGAATAAAATATGGTTGAGTGTTTTGAAACAGATATGTGAAAAGATTAAGAAAGGAATCTGGAATATCAGATATAGGAGAAGGCTGTCTTCCTGCTGACTGATGTTTGTTGGGGAATGGATTTTGAAAATGGAGGGAAGGTGGGCCTTGTTTTTATCAGGATTTGTTCTGCTTTTCCTCTTAAAGTATTGCTACCAACTTTGTGACACTGGTATCTTTGCAGCTTCTGCAGAGCGGAGAATTTTGTCATTTGCAAATGATTCCACTCCATTTTTAAAATAGGGATTTAGTGTGCCCTCAAGACCTACTAACCACAGGTGATTGCATCTAGGAAACATTGGAAATGTGTTCAATTTTTTTCCTGCTGGTTGTTGACTTCTAATTCCCAAGACAGAAAGCCACCGGCTTGCCAACGTTAGCGGCAATCCTGCTTAAGCCAGCCTTTCTGGCTTTGTCTCAGAAAAACCTGTTAACCTCTGCTTAGTTTCAAACACATGCTTTGGTGTCATTGATTTCACGGCCTGCAGTGACATTCTTGTGCTACGGAGTGGAAGGGACTTACCTTTGGGTCTAGCCCGCCTCTCACTTCTTCCTCATGATGAGGCATCACCGTAACATCTGGGGTAACCTTCAGATAATTATGAGATTTATCTTTGTGATTTGATCTTCACTTCAAAAAAACCAACAAAAAACTATTGTGACAGCAGTTTCTATCAGATTCAGTATGAACCAGATGGAATTTTCCATCCCTCTGGGTAGGCAGAGGTGGAGAGCGGATGCAGGGCTGTACGTACAGTATGTACAAGCATCCATCCGCTGCTTCAACCGGAGCCAGACGTGTGAGTTCCTGGGCTAGTTCTCTTCTCCATCAATCGTGTGAATGAAGATCTAGTGGCTGGAGGACTCCTGAGTTACACCAAGGTAAATACTAGATACGGCCACACCTTGCTGGTTCCTGTTAGCACAGTGGACCAAAAGCTCCCTCTTAAAATATCCACATGCAAGAATTAACAGCTTCATACCTGCCACCTGTGCTGCTGCGTAGCATAATGGTTTTATGTATTATTTGCTGCTTTTCTATAAATGATGTGACACAGACCTGATACGGTATGGTCTGGTCCTGCAAATTTGTGCACTATTTTTGTGCTTAAGTGCTCTCAGAAAGCCAGCTTAAGCAGTAAATATAGTATGGTCATGGTAACGCTGCCAAATTGAACTTGTTGGCATTAGTGGGGGAATTCCAGTGTGTCTCAGCACCGCTGTATCCGAATGAAATAGCTCCGATACCTCTGTGCTCCCCTGCCTTGTGCAGGGAAGAAATGGCAAGGGGAAAAAGAATAATTCAGTTATTTGTGCTTTATATATTCCTGGAGCAGGGTCCTCCAAGGAGGTGCTGAAACTGAAGGAACCAGACAGCTAAAAGTGTTTGTAAAATACTCGGTAATATTCAGAGCTTTTCAGACAGAGTCCGCTTTCCAAGCAAAGATTTAGTTGTTAAAAAAAAAAAAAAGATCAGCAAAAATGACATGAAAATACTAAGATCTTAATAGTTTTGCATTTTCAGCAGAAACACTTGAGTTTCCGATTCCAGTATTTCAGAATTCAACTAAACTATACCTGTCAAGCATAATCTGCTGAAAAGTTAATGGTTTTGACCCAGACTATGAAATAAAGCAGGGGAGGAAAGTGAATTTCTTTAAAGTTCCCAGAGGAAAAAAAAACAAAAAAACCAAAACAAAACCAAAAAAAGCATTTATGAAGTATCTTACATTGAGCCATGGTGTGACAGGATGAGCTTTCTTGGTCATAGAGGCAAGCTGGACTGAGCAGACACCGTGAAGGCTTTGGTATTCGGCAGCAGCACACGCTGAGGCATTTGCAGGCCAAGAAATGCAAAACTCCTTCACTTGCAAAGAATCATTAGTAACTTTGGGGGTTTAAGGGTTCGGCAGCACATTTCCAGTTTTACGGTCAGCTGTAGACCCACAGTGAAATTTAGAGGTCAGTTTGCTCCAAATAAATACCTGAGCTGGTTTTGAGGCTGGTTACCATGAACAATGCAGCCTCAGCGGTGTGGGCTTTGACCACGAGGACTGAGGAATCAAGGAAGGCTTTTGCAGCTCACAAGCTCTGACACCCAGCAGTTCTGCTGCAGGTGGTTTGGTAATTTTGGGGAGGTTCACATGGTTTGAACTCTCATACCTCAAGACCAAAAGACAGAACTAATTCTACAAAGCCCCTAACAAATAACCTGCTGTGATTAAGCTGCAGAGACAGTGATTTAATATCTTTGAGCCTAAAATTTTAGTAGAACAGCAAGTTCAGTGTATCCTCCAGACTCTGAATATGCAGAGAAAAACTTGATTTTCGGGAGTTCGGCATCTGTGATTGTGGCCAGGTTTCAAAAGTGATCCACTGCAGAGAATCCTTGTGGGTTCTTGGAATCTGATCTTCAAACAAGTGCCCAAATGAGTGCAGAGCTTCAGGGGAAGGCAGACTTTAGAAAACCTGGCCTGATGGTGAAAATGCTTAATTTTGAAAATGTGCCTGTAAAGGCACTGCAATACATCAACATTTGGTGCTCTGAGTCAACAATCCTTTGTGTGTTTTCAAAATAGATGTACAGAGAAATTGTGACTTTGGCTTACTGTAGCTGTTTCTGACTCAATTTTGCTTTGAATTCGAGTTTAAAGCTTCACCAGTAATAGCGATTCTTCCATCAGTAGCAACTGCAGAAGCAGTTGTCCCGGAGTTCAGGCAACGAGGTCCTTAGGAGCTGCTCTGGTTTCTCCTTTTCTGCCTGCTTTAATCAATAGACCGTGCTATTTCCCATTGAGATACCAAAAATGAGTAATACCTGTTCCTCAATAGCACCTGTTAATCACTGCTTTAGCATCTATGTGAAATACTCAGGAATATGAGTGAGTAGAATGATGTCCTTTTATCTTAAATAGGCTGGTAAGTTTAAAGAGTGTTGCAAGATACTACCAAACCACAGATATGTATTTTTTTTCTTATTACTAAGGTGAAGAAGCAGCAGCGAGGATCGAAACTTATTTACTTTGGTGCTTGCAAGTACAGTGTTCCTGGTAGAAGTTTTCAGAGGTTTCCGTTGTAAATCATGCTGTGCTCACTGAGGCCTGTTTATTATCTCATTTTATCAGCGTGAATTCTGAATAACTCCTTTGGGGTAGATACTGATGTACTAGAGTGGCTTGAGATTAACAGCTGAGTTCTGATTTAGTTTAGGATGATATAATTTAAGAGTGAAAAAATAGGCAGTTATCAAGCTCCTTTATATTAGCGTAAAGCAAGGGTGGCTTGGCTCAAACTTTGTGCTGATCTAAACTCCTTAAATCCTAGATTCTGTTCCTGGTGTAATTAAGGTGGGTAAACTCCAGTGATGTTTCCCTGGATTGGCTCTTACGTGTATGGGTGCTGAATCAAGTGCCATAAGGAAGCTGGGAATCCAAGTTTGATCCAAAAATTGCTTGTAGAGTAGTTAATCTCATAATGGAATTATGTGTTTTATGAAAAATAATTGGAAGATTTCTTCCCTTTGTTTGTTTAAAGTTACACTGAAAATGAAGTGTACAGTATGTGATGAAATCTACGTGTCATATGGTGTAGTTTTAGGCAGTCCTGCAAGGAGCAGGGAGTTGGACTCGATGATCCTTTTGGGTCCCTTCCAACTTGAGATATTCTATGATTCTGTGTCCTTGGAATACTGCAGCAAATCAGCTATTTTTCACTTCAGAATTAAAAAAAAAAGAAGTCGCTAACACAGGGAAGGTATGCCAAGTCACTTCATGCATTTTATATTACATTGATTTTTCCAATTTAATTAAAATATATGTAGATTTATGCTTGGGCTTTCATTCTTGTGGTTTTAGTTAAGAATACTTCTCTCAGCTGTGTTTTCAAATGAGACTTTACACTCAAAAACATTATTGGTGATTGTAGATATGAATTTGTGATATAAATAGGGGGGAATAAACAGACATGCGAAGAGATAAGAAAAAGATTGCAATTTATAGAAAGGACATTCGTACTGAGAGGCAGTAAAATTCAGAGTCATACATTAAAAATAAGTAAATTAAGAAGAATAATGTATAGATATTCACCATATGTAATCCACTTCATCCTCTCTTCTCAACCAAAGAGAGGTAAGACCCATAACTGTGTTCAGTTCTATGGCGTCTATAACCCACTTGCTGGAAATTTATTTAATGCTAAAATTCCCACAGTATTTTAGGACATAAGAATGGTCAGACTGAGTCAGCTTAGAGATCCACTGGGCCTGAGCTTTGATCTAATATTTTTTTGTGAATCCCTTTTTTATTTTTGATGACTACATTATCCTGAGGCAGTGAATTCCAAATTTTAATTTTATGTTGTATGAAGATGTCTTTCCTTTTGTTTCTTTGAAATCCACCATCTGAAAATTCCAGCGTGTCTTCTTTATTCTTGAGAAATAATGAGTTAGCGTTTTCCATAAGGTGTTCTGAGACTGGGGCTGTTTGGGTTGCCCTTTGCAGGATCTATTCTATTTTTACTGCATCCTTGGGAAAAAGAATAATCTGAGGGTTGAGGGCTTGATTTATGATCACAGAAAAGTGAGATTCACCAGCTGTTTTATGAGGCAGTATGTTTTGATGAAAGAAAAGTGTTTATCGTTGCGTAGATCTGCAGTGAATCAGTTCCTGTTAGATATAAGTTTTTCCTGGAGGGCTTTGTACAACCTGCTGGAAAGTACAATTCATCAGAGTCTGATCTGCTGCTTGGGGTGGAGATAAGGGAAAGAAGGGGAGATAGGTCTGAACCAAATCTCTTAAGCTTGAGCCCTAACGTGGTCTTCTGTTAGGGGAAGGAAAGCAGTTTTACCAGAATTGAGGATCTTTCATCCTGGTAGATAGTGTGTTTACAAAAACCTCAATACAACATGTCCTCATTTTCACAGAGATCTAAATGGTTTGGCGTTGGCAATAAACTGGGACATTACCCATATAGCCCTTCCCAGCTGAGCAGATGCATTGTAGAAGTGGTAAGGATAGTTTTTATTGCATATCTTCATGTATTTAACAGTCTTTACATAAAAACGTAGCTTGCTTTCTGCCTGCTCAGAAAGGTAAGACACCGGAAAAGTTCAAAGGCTGCTCTCTTTAGAGAAGGCGGCTTTGGAAAGATGCTCTGACTGAACAGAACTGGCAGCTTTAGTGCAAATCATAGGTGAAAAATAAAGGAACATCATAATTTTACATCAGTTTTGGTGCTTTCTCTTCTGTTCAGGATGCAGATAATACAGAAGACTGCTGGTGTTTTGGCAAAACATTAGTAATTTTCATGTACATTTATAACCACAGAAACAACAGATGCCAATGCACCTTAGGAAATATAGGTTGCATAATGTACTTAACCAATACGGCTCTGCTGATGTTACTAATATTAATGTTTCCACTCGTCCTTGTGGGTAGGAGCTATGTGTCACCTTGTGCGTTTGACTGCAAGAGTCTGCACTTGTGAAGAGTCCCAAGGCAAATGACTTGTGGGTATATGTGTGACTTTGTGGGCTGCATATATAAATAACAGGTAGAGCTTAGACTCTGTGGCCTAAAACTTGATGCTTTCACATATTGGCCCAGCTGAATCTTCATTCCTTGCCCTTAAAAGGCCAGATCCTGCCTCCGATAAGAACTTTCGCTGCCTCCCACTTTACACCCAACCTCCTTCCAAATCTTCCCCACCTCCAAAAAGCTCTGCCCTCCCTCTGGTTTGACTCCTGCCTCTTCTCCTGGACTCAGCCTTTGCTTCTCATTATTTCCCTCTTGGAGTCTGAAGGAAATTCCCACCTTGGCACGATGGATTAGAGTGTGAGGGATCAAACAAATGTGGGAAAGGTTAAACAAACCTGCTGAAACGAGTTCACTGGAAAAAAGAGTTCAGGTTCTTTCTTACTTCTTTGTTCTGTCTCATGAATGCCTACCTTGGGACCCTTTTATTTCCCATTCTTCGTGGCTCTGTTGGACAGTGAATGGTGGTTACAGTAATCTTGAAACTTCTTATAGGATCTTCTTATGACAAGCACCAGGAGCAAGAGAAGGACAGGGAGAGAGCAAACTGCTTTGTCCAATGTGGGTGATGAGTTTACACAGTGAAAAAGCCACCTGTTGATCTTTGACTCATTCATCAAAGAAGTCACGTCAAATACTAACCTGAAAAATTCCTGGTAAGTGATTAAGCCCTGAAACAATAGCATATTTCTGCCTCTTGACGCTGTCAGAAACCACAGGTACACTCACTGAAATTCTCCCTTTGATGCTTTGAGATCAGAAGTAATTTTGATCGAAAGCCGGAGGAATTACCCCAAACATATTCATGCTAAAGGACATTCTTTGTTTTGATCTTTAGTTACTCTCAGAACCTTTGTATACTTTTTGAGATCTCAAAGACTTATGGCTAAATTGAAGTAAATGCATTTCAAATGTATTTAATTACAAAATCACACTGATTTGGACAGAGAATTCTTTCATGGAACTTGTCCCAATTTAAACAAGAATAAAACTCTGGTCACACTGAGCACACTTGGATGGCAAATAGATGTGGATTTGTTTGTTTTGCCTTGTGCAGAGATCCCAGTTGATGACAACCTGCCAATAGTGAAGGTCTCTATTTCTGGAAAAATAAATAGCTGATATTTTATCTGCAAGCAGCAGAATACTTAAGCAGAATATCTCCTGTCTTCTCCTACAGAAGATTGGTGTTTCTAGGCTCAGTGCTCACATTGCTGCTGTACAATGTGTAACTGTGTATGATGGAACTCCTTTAAATACATTCACACATTATTTGATTCTCAAAATCCTCTAGTGATCTTTTATGCCTCATTTGTTGGGTGCTAGCTTGAGACACCTTGAAAAGGGATCTAATTTTCTGAAAGAGCTATGCAAGAAAACAAGGAGAGTACTTTACTTCTAAAACTTTGTCCTCTTTATGATTTATGAGTTGGATTCTTAAGAAGTCACCAGTCACTCTTGGAAAACTAGGCCATTCAAATGTGGTGTTTTACATGAAATTTGGAAAGTGAAGAACGCTGGAAATTCTCAAAACCTCTAGATACAAATTGCAACTGGACAATGCTTAGGAATTGTTTTTTTTCCCCAGATTATGAGCTCTTTTGATTAGTGTTGATGTGAACGCTCATGAAGAGCAACTGAAACATGGTCCTTCATCATGTCCTTCATTTAACTGATGCCCTTCTGTGTTCAGAGGGACATACAGTCCCTGCCCAAATTGATGTCCTGAATGATTTTCAATTATATCTTCCCCTTTTGCTTGGAGATGGCTATGAGTCACCAAGAAAAGAGTAATTCATGTCACTCATGCAATAAATTGATTTAGCAAGAATTTGGCTATTAGTCATGCCGATTATTAGCTATGTTGATTTTCAGAAAGGCCACATGCCAGATTTTCCCAAGCTCACAGTGTCTGACTGCACCAGTGCATATGGCCCAGGCTTTCTAAAGGAGTTCGACTTCTCACTTCACCTGTAGTTCTGAATATTTCCATTTAATTTGATTCCTAAATAGCTGTTTGAAATCCAAAAATGCTCAAATGGAATGTTTCTGGCTAGAAACTGAATAATGCTTGGCTTTCATATGTCATATTGAGTTTATTGCCCTCTGGGTTTGGGCAATTTTCAGCCTGAAATATTTTTTTCTTGGGGAGGGGTTGATGGGGGGACGGGCACACGTTTCCAGCTGAAAATGTCAGCCAGCCCTTCTCCCCGCAACGCTCTGACCAGCCCTGCCAGGAACCTTGGTGATGTCCCCATGACTCAGAAAAGCACTTTGCAGTTACATAAAGAAGTACTTTTATTATTCTAACTGCGTGGTGACCCGTGAGCTCATTGTGGTGCTGGCACAGTGTGCTGCACCCACCAGGTAGCATGGAGGGCACCTTGGCCATGTTTTGTGCGTTGGTTTTTGTGAGTCCCAGCAGTCACATAGGCATGAGGCTAAAACGAAGGGCCTCGCGCAAGGGCTGTGGACTTGTGCATGGCAAATACCGAAGCTTCAGTGCATTAGTTGCTAATCAAAGTGAAACAATTACACCCTTCTTTACCATTTTAGGGTAATCCTGTAGAGGTGGAGGCTCATCAGGCTCAGTGCTGGCTGGTCCCTCTGGGGCCGTCCCTTAGATGGGACGTAGCTCCTGAGCAGTCTGGCAGTGGAGTATTTCTGACCAGGATCCTTTCTCTGCTCCTTCCCTATCCATCCCGTAGAGCTGTCATCACAAGCTGTGTCCTCTTGATTCTACAAGTAGTTTCTCAAAACTGAAGTTGGGCGCACAAGATATGTTTCTTCTCAGCAGACCTAGGGTGCCTGCAAGGTCTAAATTAGAATTACTCACTGTGGGCTTTCTTACAGTCAGGAGGCCAGGGAGATCAGTTGTTTAAATATAAGTGACTACTTCAGGGTAAGATATCTGTCATGCTAAGCTCCCTCACTAGGGCTCTGTGAAGGTCAGAGGGTGTCTGAGGCGACCACATGCAGGTGGCTATTTCTAGACATTCACACTTGACCAGCACAGCCCCTATCAGACTGTCCAGAGGCTGAAGGGCTGATCTAGCTTTCCTGGAAGATTGGTATATTACAGGAAGCTTGTAGCTTAGATGGGGATGTCTGGAGTGTGATCTCTTACTAATTTCATTCACAACTTAGACTGTATCGTTGGTCTTCTCTGCTAGCTTCTTTCTGTAGTCAGGAATGTACTGTGGTCATTGTCTCCAGGTGGCCAGTTCTGTGCCAGCACTTGGTGCCACGTTGCTGCTCAACGCCTGCCGGGCAAGCGCTTGCAAGCTCCTAGATGGCATTTTTATGGTGTTCATCCACATTTGCTTACAGACCTTTCAAAATCACAAACTTCATTAAATCCAGCTTTCCAGGCTGGGACCAGAGGTTTTGGGGAAAACTGAGGACTGAGTAGACCTTAGCTGCTAACTAAGGTGTGTGACTGAGGTAAATCACTTCTTCTCCCTGTGCCTGCCTTATCTGTGAAACAGGGGCAATGAGACTAATTTCCTTTGTGCAGCAGTTTGAGATTACTGGGAGATAAGTGGTGTGTGAGACCAATTCTTATTATCCTGACTGAAGTTCGTTAGGCAAAGTGTTTCTGATTTTTCACTGAATTGGCAAAATACATCCTTTTAAACTCTGCTCAGTCACACACATATTTTTGGTACCCCTTGATGGACTTTGCAGACACCGGTGAGATGCAAGTGCTTTGATGTGATAATGGTAGTTTGAAAATGAGGCTCCAAAATGACAAAAATAGCCAAGGGAAGGTGTCCTCAGGCTACGTGTGTGTACCGTGTGGTACCCAGTGTTCCCAGAGTGACTGCAACTGAGATAAAACAATCACGTGGCTATATTAATTAATCCCTCGGTAACAATTAATAGCACCTTTGGTGGTAATAGTTTTATGTTCTAATTCTGGCAGAACCCTGGCTGCGTTCACCACCATGGAAAACTTCATGGCGCCGTTGGGCGCCGTCGGTGACCTCGCGTTTCAGCAGAGCAAGGCCAACCTCCTCCACCGCAAGGTGAGCGGTCCCTCCCGGCGCAAGCGGGAGTTCATGCCGGATGAGAAGAAGGACAACATGTACTGGGAGAAGAGGCGCAAGAACAACGAGGCGGCCAAGCGCTCGCGGGAGAAGAGGCGCCTCAATGACTTCGCCATGGAGAGCCAGTTGGCCGCTCTCAGCGAGGAGAACGCCATCCTCAGGACAGAGCTGCTGTCCCTGAAGCTCCGCTTTGGGCTCATCAGCCCAGACGCTAGCACCTACCAAGGTCACTCCCTGCAGGACTTTCTGGGAGTTTTCTTCAGAGGGCACAGAGCGGCCTCACCGCTCCTGGAGGCTGAACCCTTTGCTGGGGAGTCCTGCTTCTTCACAACGAAGAGCTTTGTGCCGAAGGTGCTGGAGCCAGCTGATTTTTCCTGCAAAGCCTTTGGCCCATCCAGAAGCTACCTCGGCTGTGACTCAAAACCAGCTCCCGTGGACACACCTGGCCTTCAGCAGCCAAAGAGGCTTGATGCAGGCTTCAGATCCACAGTCTGCTCTCCATTCCTCAATTACCACTGCCCGGACAAGCACGCTTTCCATTTGCCTTTGTCAGGCAGTCCCTGCTTCTTGTGCCCTTCCCCCTGTCCAGCTGAGGTGAGCAAAGAAAACACCACAACTGTCTCAGATGAAGATGATGAGCAACGAGTGCCCAAAACTTCTCCTTTACCCCCATGCAGCCTGCCCTGCCCTTCAGAAGATCATTCAAAGGGCCGAAGCTATGCTGCACTACCTCACAAGCTCCGCATTAAGACCAAAGCCCTCAGCAGCTTGGAGGAATGTGGCCTGGACTCCCACTGAGAGAGCAGAGGAACGGCCTGCTGTGGGGCCAGCACAAGACCTTTCAAAGACATGAAGGGTTTGGAAGGAAGGTGTGGGGGAGAAATGTCTTATACTTCAAAGAGGGAAGTCATTTTCTCTGCTTTGCGTAAATGATAAGGGAGTTTGTAGGGCTGGGCTGCATCACTACAGCACAACTGCAGCTGGCCACAGTGTTCATCTTGCTGGGTGTGACCTGCCAGATGCAGCGGTCGCAGGGTGAGTAACTCTGAATTTCACCTGGCTGCTCTGCTCATAAAAGCAAGCTAAAATTTGAGGTGTGAAGGAACCAGAGGCAGGAAGAGGCTGAGAGAGTGGAGGTGGTGGCCACACCATGTAACACAACTACAGCTGCTTGGGGTGACAACCATTTTAATTACCTTTGCTTCATCGTCGCCTTCATCCTCACAAATGTGCCTGAAGTCTGTATTGCTTGACATGGAAAACTGTTGATGGAAACGGTTTGAGACTCCTCAGCTGTCTGAAGCTATGAAAAGGTGGTGGATTTACACTGGCACAAAATGAGAGCAGAACCTAGTCCATTTTATTCCCAGTTGATCATAATTTGTCTACAGAGAGAATGAACTCTTTCTCTTTGACCAGTCACACAGTGGTCCAGAAGATAGTTTCATCAATCTTGCAATGATTATTTTGGAGGACTAAATATTTGTTCTTTTACTGAAATGCAAAACATATTTTAGTTTTCATTCTTTTTAAATAAGGCATTTTCAAAAATGGGATTTCTGTATTTGGCAATTGCCTTTATAAAACATTCTCTCACCTTTAGCTGAGTTGGCTGATCCAGTTCCTTTTTTGGAAATGAATTGCTTATAAAATAAAAAAAAAATAAACAAAAAAAAGGCAATTAACTGGATAAAAAGCATTCAACATTCTGGATTTTTTATAGGATTTTAAAATTATTTTACCAGCTTTAAATGCAAGTGAGCAACTCAGTTAACATCTGGCTGCTTAGATTAATCAAGGTAAATCTTGGCCGGCCCAAGGCTGGACTGACATTAGATGTGCTCATCGATTATTTCTGTTTACCAAACTGTGCAAACTGGAGAGACTGAACTGGAGACCTTGCGCTGATGGTTTCTCTTGAGTTTCAGTGCCTGGCGTATTTGCAGTGCTCAGAAATAATAGAGGAACATAATACTGTAGCCCTTTGGGTCCCTGCTGTCACAGAGAATGCAGCACCACTGGAAGAACCGCAGATACGGAACAGAATGGGCTGAACTTTGCAAAACCAAGATAGGCCACATTGCTCCTTCAGAGATCTCCTGGACACGGAGGCTCTGATTTCCATCCCTCTGTGAAGGAGGGAGGACATTTCGAAGCATACGGTGCCTAGGGCAGGGAGGGAGATGTCCTAGCATGTTCTGCTGGTGGGTCCCCTTACAGATATAATGCTACTGACTCGCTCCCCTCCCAAGGCTTCACCCGTGTCAGCTGGGCTGCAGGAAATCCTTCCTCCCAGAGGAATTTGTATGGTGAGATGTGTTGGGAAGCTTCAGCAAAGCATCATTGTTGGAAACCTGCTTCCAGGCTGGGCAAGCTCTTACTTGGTTCTCATATGGTGCTTCTCCATCTCCAAGCATTCAAGGAGTGTCCATGCTAAAGCATCATCTCCATGGTGGTTTTAGCTGTTCTGGTGTCAGGGCTTTCCATCCTGTGTCCCAAGAGACTGCTCTGTTCCAGATCTCCTGACTTTCTTTGATTTTATCTAGTGTATTTGGGTTCAGCCCCTTTCCCCTTTTAAAGCATTTAGCTCCCTTTTACAGCATTTTGCTCCCTTTTACCCATGCACATGCTGCATACAGTGTATGTATTCTTTGGGATATCTGCTTGGATGCTTTCCCTGTCCATCCTGCCTTCCAACTGCTTAGCCTTTGGGCAAGCTGTGCTGCAGCCATGGCAGTGGGTAGGTGCAATGCAGCTGGAGAACTTCAACCCAGCTGAGAACGTTAGGTCAGGGCTTAGTATAAGGCAAGAGGTGTCTGGAGCTATGGCTACATTGAGGTGAAATCCAGCTGAGCCTCAGTGAGCAGCAGCCTCCTGGAGGCCTCTAAAGCCTACTTTATGGTGTTCCTCAGTCACTGCAGTTTACAAGCCAGAGACAGTATCCAGAGATGTATTCCAGGTATTCCTGGAACTTCTCGTCCTCAGTTCTCATTTCAAGTTTTGCCTTTTTTCCAGAGGAAAGGAGGCTGATGCCGTTCTGATGTTTCTCTGTCTGTCTGTCAGCCCTAAACTTTTTTTTGACATCTTTTTGGACAAATAGAGCCCAATCTGATGGAAGAAGACGGATCTCAAAGGGAATAAGCAACTGTACATTTTCATGGAATCTGCCATGTCCCTACTGATAGAAAAACTGTATTGCTTGCTCAGCCCTACTGGAAACCAGAGGTGATGGTGAGAACTAAACCTCCTGGTCCCTGGGGATCTCCGCTTCGCCAGTTCTGCTGATCACAGGAGTGCCCTCTTCCTTTTCTTCTTACACTGTTCTCACTAAAATATCAGGCTCTGGAGAATAAGGACAATTGTCAAGAGTATTTTTCTAGAAAACATTTTAAAGCTAATAAAGAAAAGCACCAATAATAAGACTGTGTAAAAGGACAAACGACGCTACCTGTTGTGGGATGTAATGCCTCAAGTCAGTTTGGAAAAGAGCTGTACGTGGGGTCATCTGAACTGTGAAGCGGTATCAACGTGTGCCTAATAAAACTGTTTCCAGAAGCTGCAAAAGGTGTATTTGCCTGTCTGTTGGGACTGTATCTGCACCGAACTTTCCACCTTGGGAGCATCCAGCCTGATAAATATACCCTGGGGAGGCGAGTCCTGCTCAGCAGGAGCACAGCTAGCTGCGGCGAAAGGATTTAAGCAGTCTGTGGGGCACATACTTCCCTGATTCCTCTGTCCATAAATGTGTTTTTCCCCTCTTTCTCTCTCTCTACGTGCTCTCACTTCTCTGCCGCAGAGTCCTCCTGCAGCTACCCCACCACTGGTGTGCTGCCCGTGGGGTTCTCGCAGCTCACCGCCGTTTGTAGCGATGCCCCACAAGGGTCAGCCCCGCTGCCTGCCCGTCTCTGGCACCTTTGTGCTGCGACCAGTGCAGAGAAATAAATGGGCAAGGACTTCACACTCGCAGCTGCAGAGGCAGGAGCCCCCGGGGCTGCAGCGCGAGGGGGGCAGCTCTACTGTATTCACTGGCATGAAGGGAAACCGGAGCGCTGCAACCGCTCTTCAGGTGTGAAACTTGACACAGCGATGCTTTCAGATTAAAAGAAACCACAAGCGGTTCGATTTCCTGTCCTATTCCCCGTGTCCTCTTTTGCCCTCAGAACAGGTAGGGACAGCCCACAGCGAGAAGGCAGCTTAGAAGTTATTTTGCTAGAAGAAATTGCCTCCCACCCCTGCCCCTACCCTTCCCGATCCCGGTCTGTTCCTGGTCTGGCTTTTCTCATGGATGTGTAGGGCCCTCCTCTGGCTCCATGCGCCTGCAGCCGTTTCGGGATGCAGCAACAGCCTCCAGTGAGCGATGTGGGGTGCAGGCAGCACCACGGCCGAGCTGCGGGGAGGTCAGCTCCCCCTGCTCTGGAGGATTTTTATTATCTTATTAATATTTTCATTGAAGTAGCGTAGTTCCTTCGAAACTCGTAAATCTCTTTATCTCTCTCCCTCCTCTCCTTGGACAGAGAGGAGAGGGAGAGCATCTGTCATTCATTTCGGTGGCCAGTCCGGCCCAGACCTCAACAGATGGGTTGGGGGCTCGCAGGGAGGGACCTGCCTTCCCTCCCAGCCCCGCTGCTCGAGGCCCCAAGCAAGACAACCCTGAGAGGTTTAAACCTGCAGGTGGCCAAAGGTGGCCTTTTTTGGGGAGCAGGCAGGGTTCATATGAAGAGGATGGAGAAATGAGTAATGCTTCCTGTTTGTTGTGTCCCTGCTGTGGCACAAACCAAGGGCCAAATCCAGCTCCGGATTTCTGTTCTCTGGCCCCTGCACAGAGAGCAGAAGGGAGAGCAGGAAAGGGCTTGAAGTAACCAGCCCTGGCCCCACAGCTGGTTCATCTCACACCCCCTTCACCACTGTTCCTCTTGCTCCAGGTTTTGCTCTTCCTACCCTTTGGGGCTGCTTGCCTGTAGGGGATGGAGATGAGAAGGGTGTTTCCCCTCCCTTGCACTTCTCCTTTGCTGCCTCATCCAAGAGAGTTTCCTACCGATACCCTGGGGAGATCCACCCCTCTCTGTCAATTATCCCATCCTCAAGTTGCACATTTAATAACATCTTCAAATAAGAGCCATTATTGCACTAATTGTTTCAGATGCTGGCAGCTGCAGGGCTTGCCTGGAAGGGACCTGTCCTATTTCCGCTCCTGCAGAGGCCTTTGTCTTTGTTCCAAAGTAATCTCAGGTAGTTTTCAAGCTGCTTAATTACTGGGGTGAGTGCGGCATAATAAAAAAACTGTGTGTGTGTCCTAAGAGGGGGAGGAGAAGAAGATACTTCTTGCCTGTATCTCTTTGAAAACCTGTTCTAGTATTTTTTTGTCTGTCTACCAGAAGGGAAAGGTCAAAAGTAACAGCCTAATTCGGTACCGAGTGGCACTGACGATTATGCTGTTGATTAAACCCGTGGTTAAACATGTAAACCAATGCCACAGCTTTAATACCATCCTTATTTGCGCTGGCAAATCCAGACCTGTGTTTGTCAGTACCACTTGGTGATGTTTCCTCTTAGGGCAGAGGTGAAGTTCAGAAATTACACAGGGCAGGGCATTTGAAGGCAGAAGGTGTTAAATCTGGCTCCGCACTGTGCACTTCCACCGTTTTGCAGCTCCCTCAGGCAGAGATATTTTATTTATAAAATCAAAAATGTAGTTTTTCTCGCTGTGAGGGCTCACAGGAGAATGCTCCCCTGCCCGCGGCTGCTCACCCCACACCTCGGTGCCCGAGGGTTTTCTCGTCATTATTGAGTCCCAGGTGCAACTGGCAGCTTTTTGGGGCAGGAATAGGGGTGAGATGTGGGGCTTCTCCTTTGGCTCCTGCATCCGTGACTGAGCCTGGGAGCATCACCCAGAGCCCGATATCCCGCGGGAGCTGAGCCCAGCTTTGTCACAGCTCTCCCTTCTCCTTCCCCGGGGTCAGGAGCGTGACCGTGGTCCCAACATGGACCTTCTCTGGCAAGAAAGTCCTGTTGCACGTGGCCAGCCTGGACTCCTGGGAAGGACAGCCACCACTAACACTTTCATTTGAAAGCACAACCAGCGGAGGAAGAAGCGGTGTATAAATATCAGCCTTTTGCTTTGCGTAGGAGCTGGTGGTTTCAGCACTTCCCCAGGAAACTATAGACTTTGCTTCCATTCCCTTCTCCAGCTGCAGGGAATCAAAACTGCTTCCCAAGAGATGGGAAACTGCCTGGGCGGGCAGGGGGAGCAGAGTGGGGCACCCTCCTCCCTCTGCTGGGACCAGCATGGGCCCATGGCCAGGAATTTGGGGTGCTGAGGGATGGAATGGGAGAGGAGAGGGAGCCAGAGACGGTGGCATTGCCCGCCTTGCAGCGGAGGGGGAGCACGTTGCAGCATTGCAGCATTTCATGACACTTCTTTCACATTCAGAGCTTAATGCTTTTGTCAGCCCCAAGTGAGTCTGGCTTTCCGATTCCTCATTTTATATCAATGTGTATTTTTAAAGCAGGCTTTCCCCCTCTGCACACATCCGGCCCTTCACAATCAAGGTATTTTCTTCAAATTAGAAAATATAGCCATTTTGCGATAAAATTTTCAGGTGACAATTTTGTTTCCATTTTCGTAATGGAAAGTGCTCAAAAGCCCCAAGCAGATTCCAGGAAATACACCTTGGGTTTTAATTTGAGAGGTGCCGTGCTGGCATCTGCTTTCTGGTCAAGGCATTTAGCGTGTGGTTGAGAAAAAGTGGGGAATAGCAAAATGAAAGAGGTGCTGGCATCAGAAGGTTATTCAGGCCAGCAAGAGCTGGAAATGACTGTGATGAGTTGAGGAAGATCTCACCATGTTGAAAGACAGCAGGACAAGATGCCAGGGCAATGCAATGATGATAAAGATAAATGAATGCACAAAGGAGGAAGCCATGACCATAATAAATGACTTCGGAACAGCTCTGGTATGGAGCCCGGAATTCTGAGCTGGGAAGATAGGGACATGCTACAAGTATCTAAGTACACATCATGGGAGACAGGCAGGTCAAGGGAGATGGAAGGAGGTGATCCTCCCCCTCTGCTCTGCCCCATCTGGAGCACTGGGTCCAGTTCTGGGCTCCCCAGTTCCAGAAGGACAGGGAACTGCTGGAGAGGGGACAGCAGAGGGCTACAAAGATGATGAGGAGCCTGGAGCATCTCTCTTACGTGGAAAGGCTGAGGGACTTGGGTCTTTTTGGTCTGGAGAAGAGAAGGCTGAGGGGGGATCTGATCAACACTGATAAATACTTCAAGGGTGGGTGTCAGGAGGATGGGGCCAGTCTGTTTTCAGTCGTGTCCAGGGACAGGACAAGAGGGAATGGGCACAAACTTGTACAGAAGAAGTTCCATCTAAACATGAGGAGGAACTTCTTTCCTCTGAGGGTGGCAGAGCCCTGGCAGAGGCTGCCCAGAGAGGTGGTGGAGTCTCCTTCTCTGGAGACATTCAAAACCTGCCTGGACACGTTCCTGTGAGACCTGCTCTGGGTGACCCTGCTCTGGCAGGGGGTTCAGGGAGATGATCTCCAAAGGTCCCTTCCAACCCCTATCATTATATGATTCTGTAGGACCTGCAAAATTTGAACAGAGAAAAATTGCTCATGGGTTTCCATAACACAGAATGAGCTGGAATTGAGTGAAAGTGGGCAGAGGCTTTAAAAAAAAAAAAAAAAACTGAAGGAAGTATTTTTTCAAGCAGCACATGGTTAAACCACACAACTTGTTACCACAGGATGGTGTGGATGTAAATGAGGTCGAAAAGCCATGAGACAATTTCAGGGAGGACTAGTCTGGACACAGAGTGGTGGTGAGACTCCAGCCCAGGATGTCCCTGAAGCTCAGGCAGAGGAGCTGGGAGGGCAGGGGATGCTGGCACTGCTCTCATGGGGTTTTTTAAAGCATCTTCTGGCTTTGGAGACAAGGGGCAAGACTGGATGGAGCTGAAGCCTGATCCAAATGCCTCTGCATTCCTGTGCCTTGGAAAAGAAAACCTCTCTGCTGCCAGACACTGCACACTCCAAAAATCCCCAACAAGTCTCACACACGTCAGGCACTATTTTTCACACCTTCGTAGTGCTACGCAGAGAGATGACTACAGAGTCTTCATTTAAGACCATGAGTTAATTATGACCTTTAGCTTAGGCTAAGGAGGAAAACTGAATCATTGCTGATGTAGGAAGTTAGTGATGCCTTCTGGAAATCGATGCTGCTTTCAGAGTACCCCACTGCCTGACACACTCCATAGCCCCCGAATCTATCTGTAAGGGCAATGCCATTTCAAAAATCTATTTTAAATTTAATCTGGGCTATATTTTCATCATTATAAAATAATTCAAAGGGAAATTTCCAAACCATACATAATTAGCAGTATTAATCATCTGCAAAGTGAACTGCTCTCTGCATTGCATCGTGTCCCCCACTCATGTAGGAGACCAGACACTGCCGTGGGAGCTCAGACTCAAGCTGAATTCCCCCATCCCCATCCTATAGGATTCTTCTAATTTAATCAGAAATCCCAGGTGACCTTGGCAGTGTCAGCGCCTGCATCTCCAGCTTGCAAAGGTATAGAATCATAGACTCATAGAATCACAGACTGGTTTGGGTTGGAAGGGACCTTAAAGACCACCCAGTCCCACCCCACCAGCCCAGGTTGCTCCAAGCCCCCTCCAACCTGGCCTTGAACCCCTCCAGGGATGGGGCAGCCACAGCTTCTCTGGGCAACCTGGGCCAAGCTCTCCCCACCCTCACACCAAACAAGTTCTCCCTGAGATCTCATCTCAGTCTCCCCTCTTTCAGTGTAAAACCCTTCCCCCTTGTCTTATTGCTCCCCTCCCTGGTTTCCAATCCCCCTCAAGGCTCTGTTTCTTTTCTGGTGCCACTCAGGGGCTGATGCCCAGTGCCTGGAGGGCTGTTTGCAGAGGAAGACTCTGGCATCCAGGTTGGCAGTGGTCAGCTGGGCAAGAGTCGGGGAAGGAGGATGCGACATCTCTTCTCTGTAATCATAATGATGCTCTGGCTCTTGTGGTGAGTTGCAGGTTCCAGACACTGGCGTTAGGGCTGGTTTTTATTGTTTCCTATGCAGCGAGATCGCAGGGGGTGATTGAGTGACCCCAAGCAGCAAGAACATTTCTGCCCCTTATCTCTTGGTGGCCTTATCAGCTGCTCAGGGGCTGCTCTTCACGTCATCCTCCGGCTGTGCTCTGAGCTGCCTGGATTGCACCTCTGTTTCTTTTCTGCTGAACCTTGCCCTTATTTTTGTATCCAGGTGTCTTCTTTACATGCTCACCCCAGTGCTCTGTCTCTGTGTTTCTGGCAGCAGCCCTGGGTGTCAATCCCCTGACTGTGCTTGGAACATCTTACCAGTTGTGCAACCTGGTCCCGGTTCTCTTCCTGCTGCTTGGGCACCATCTGCGCAAACATGGACAAGTATTTTGAAAAGCTAAGTTTAATGGGAAGGGCACCTTCTTGACCTCATTTATCCTATGGGCATTTAGGGATGATAAACTTTAAAATGTCTGCGAGGTCTGTCCATCCTTCCACAGCAAGGTCAGGCTGAAATACAGCTGGAAAAATGGTCTTGAGATACTCCCTGGCCACCATCTGGGTCAATCTTCAGTCTCTGTGTCACCTTAACTAGTGGCTTGCAAGAGGAAGGTCTAGTTCCCTTTAATGCAGAGCACTGGGAGCTGCTGTCTAAATCCCTGATGCCACCAAATATCCTTGTTTATGTGCAATAATGCTCAGCTGTGTGTTAAGATGAAGTGATTATTAGAGGTATCTTGGGTGCGTGGGAGTCAGTATTTATGTAGCTGCCTTCCAGCTTCTATCTTTCTCTTATCAGATACTCAAGTTTTTTAAATTCGTGCTCAACTATGCAGTAAAAAAAAAAAAAAAGAGAAAAGAAAGTATACACCCTTACATTAGCCTGTAAATACAGTGTAGTAAACGCAAGTGAAGAAGTGTGAATGCACTAAGCTATTCATCTTTAAGCTGGCTTTCTGATATCAGTTCTTCAGAAGACCACAATCTCTCATTTCTCGCACGTAGAGTTACTCATACTTGATAAGTGTGCTAAAACATCAGAGGGAGCTGGGGAGGTTTGACAACTCCTTGACCTCAAACAAACGACTCACACAGCAACACTCCAGGATGAATAAAACCTGCTTGGGCCTTATTTTTTTTTTTTTTTTTTTTTTTTGCAGACATTAAAGGTCTTTGCAGTTGTGGTGTGTTGGGCAGGGTGCGGGCAAAACAGCAGCTGACCAAATCCTGTGCCCACACCCAACCTCGGTCCCAAAACCTCCAGCAAGAAGTGGACCAGGTGCCTCCACCCTGACTTCTCCTGGTCCCTGGTGCAGGGACAGTCCCAGTGCCGTGGTGAGGAGGGAGGGATTTCTTTTCCAGATTCCCCACCCCGTGCAGGGAGGCTCCAGCAGAGCACGGAGCTGAACTCCACTTCCCAGACATCAAGCAGGGTTGTGTCGTCTCTCTTTTTGCTTCTTTCTGCCCCAAACCCCTTCGCTTAGCGATGGCTGCAGCAATTAGCTTGGACTAAAGCATGAACCAAGCCTTCACAGAACCTCCTGAAATGCCATTTTTCTGGGTGAAATCCCCCAAATCTCCCTAGAACTCAAGTCTTCCTGGCTTGAGTTAAACCTGGAAATCGGCTGCTATTTCTGCGCTGCTTTTCAGCCCCTCTTTGCACGGATCCAGAGCTCCGGGGGTGGCTTAGCACTGCTGCCCGCAGAGATCAACACCCTCCACCACATCTGGTGCACAGCTGGACTGGTCAGGAAGGCGTGGAGGACAATATCGGAAGCTCAAGTGCTGCTTTGGTCCAGCAAAGCTTCCCTTTTTTTGATGTCCAGCTGCACCGATGTGCTGCCCGGGCGGAGGAGAAGCCCGACAGAGGATTTCTTGCTTGCAGATGAACAAGTTTCAGGGTGGCAAGAGGTGCGAGGAGCGCGATGACGTGTGTCCCTATCCCTCTGAACAGGGGGAAACACCAGTGTTAACCACATTGCAGCACCCAAGGTGGGACGCCGAGCGCACCAGGGGAGGTTCCTCTTGGTAGAAATCGGAGAACCCTGTTACTTCTTCAGGTTTACCCCTTCCCGTGCTTGCTTTCTGCCCAGCTGGGTGGGACGGAGCCGCCGTTGGGCTGTGGGCTGGGGGGCAGCTCCCCCCGCTGCGAGGACGGCCCCACACCCCTCTCCAGTCTAACACCTATGTCAGGTTTCCACGGCTGTAACTCTGAACATCAAATGGTGAGAAGCAAAGCGTGGAAGTGGTTGCGTTGGCTGCAAGCCGTTACTCCTATGGAAGGGATGAGAAGAAAAAAAAAAAATCAAAAAAAAAATCAGGGTTTTATTGACCCCACTTGATTTCCTGTGACATGCAGCCATATGATGCCAACGCAGCAATCCAGATGTGGCCACTTGGTCACCCCCAGCTCCAGATGTGCCCAGAACAAAGGGCAGTGTCCAGGTGTGATCAGGCTCTAACCACCGCCCTTGGCAGCATCAGCCCCTTCTCCTTCCGATGCTCCATTATCCTTAGGACCAGTGGCAGCGATGCGGGGACACCCTGGGGGGGGACAGACGGGGAGGGGACGGGCCTTGGGGGCCAGGATCGGCTGGATGAGCAGGACCAGGATGCACAAAGGTGCTGCCATCATCAGTCCTCGGCCACGTCACCTCTGTGCCCCCCCCAGCTAAAGGACAGGGAAGTCCCTCCTGGGCAGTTTTCCCACACATCAGCAATTAAAGCTCATTAGAAAATTGCTTTTTCCTCCCTTGCGCACAAAAGAGGTGTGATCTGATAATGGTTTTCATTTTGTCAGTATTTCCCTCCCCATGTCCCCCCCTCCCCAGCCAAATGTCAAAGGTTTAAACTTTAAGTCGCACCTATTTGCTTCTCGTTTCTTTAACCAAGACAGAAGGGATGGATCTCTTCACTGCAATTTGTTTGACAAAAAGTTGGGGGATTTACGGGGAAGAGTAACCTTTCCTGGGAAATGTGCTAGATTATTTCATTTATTCCCTAATTCCTCTTTTTGCTAATCTCCCCCTGGACCAAATGGGGGTGCATCTGTGGGGAGACGAGGCCGAGGGGTACCAGGGCCTTATCCCCTGCCTGACCTGCTTGTGTTGATGCACTAAGTTAAACAAAATAAGAAAGTTTTGATGTAACACGGGCAATTCTCCTCATTGTTTCAGCATTTTTCCAGCTGGCATAAATGTAGATGGTCTTCCTGAACTGCTCGGCATTTGAATGTAGTGGGAATAAAAAATCTTGAAAATGAGGTGAAAAGGGAACAGGATTACAGAGAATCCAGAGGGAAATAGAAGATGCTGTTGCATTATTTATTTCATGCCTTGAAGAAACAGGGCCGGGGGGGGGGAAGGGTGGAGCGGGGAGTTCTTTTTTGGTGAACATTACTGTGAAATTTAAGCATGATCTGGTCTCACAAGCCTCTGCCCACAGTTTGCACCCCAGGCTGCTGGGAAAGCGAAGTGGGGGACCTGTGTTTTAACCCCACTGTGGCTCTGAAATTCTGAATAACCGCACAGTAACAGAAAAGCAGCTACAGAGTCCCAGGTGGCCGCATATTTGTGACCAGATGATTAATTACATGTGTAGCAAGACCGCAGGAAAAGTCCACTGAGTTCAAAGCTCCTGTGCCCCTAACTATAGTAGCAGGAACTCTCCCTACCAAACCGGGTAGAATTTGTGAGATTTCATTTAAAATCTGTCGTTTGCCTCGGTGCTCGGAGGATGCTGTTGATGCTGCGGGGATGCAGAGATGGGAGGGGGGGAAGCTGGTGCCCACAGCATCTCGCTGGGACCGTGTACCCACAACTCAGGGAAATTAGGGAATTCACCTCCAGTAAATACACAATGGGTTGTTTTTTCATTTATTACTCTAAATCTGAGCCAACATCCCACCCGCGGGGAAAGCTAAAGAGGCTGAGCTGGGTTTGGGGGGCAAATATTAACGCTCTGAGCTCTTCGGGGCTATGAAGTGTGGATACAGCGAGTTGTAAGGTTTAAATTCTTTAGATTTATAACAATCTTTTTGACCCAGATCCCAAAGAGCTGGGGATGGGTTTCATTGCTCCGGTGGGTGGGACACGGGCATCTTTGGGGACTTTTGGTGACAAGCCCCGAGCTGCTCCGGATGCCTCATAGTCATGGGCAGGTTCCTCTCCTGGCTTCCTGAGGGCGCCTGGCACTAGAGCAGCATTGGACACTCTCACTGAGTCAGAGCCACTCTTATCAGAAAAGAAAA
>JAHREE010150212.1:87629-110894 GCA_033628505.1 Tringa tobata | reverse complement strand
GCCCCTTCCCCAACACTTGAGCTGATGCAAGGAGCCGTCCTCCTCCCTGGGGGAAAGCTGATGAGTGGCAGAAAGTACCTCTGGGGGAATAAAAGGGAGATGGAAGTTTCTGAGTAACCGCTGAGCAATTTCCTCCCCGTTGGCTGTGCTCAGTGCCAGCAGGAGCCAGGTGGCCGTGGTGGCAGTGCCCAGGCATCTGCGGGGGACTTGGGAGAGTGGGCAGAGGAGCTGCCTCTGAGAGCTCTGGCTCTGGAGTCCCGTGCCCAGTTCTGGGCTCCCCAGTTCCAGAAGGACAGGGAACTGCTGGAGAGAGTCCAGCAGAGGCTGTGAAGGTGATGAAGGGACTGGAGCATCTCTCTGCTGAGGAAAGGCTGAGCCCTGGGGCTGTTCAGCTGGCGAAGAGCAGCCTGAGAGGGGACCTCATTGATGCTGAGCAAGAGCTGAAGGGTGGGCGGCAAGAGGATGGGGCCAGACTCTTCTCCGTGGTGCCTGGGGACAGGACAAGGAGCAGTGGGCAACTGGAACAGATGAAATTCCATCTGGTAAACTTTAGTGTGAGGGTGGCAGAGCCCTGGCAGAGGCTGCCCAGAGAGGTGGTGGAGTCTCCTTCTCTGGAGACATTCAAACCCACCTGGACACGTTCCTGTGGAACCTGCTTTGTGTGACCCTGCTCTGGCAGGGGGTTGGAGGAGATGATCTCCAGAGGTCCCTTCCAACCCCTGCCAGTCTGTGATTTCACTATGCGGGCAGAGGCAGGAGAGGGGACCTGATCTCTACCTTCCTGCTCTCCATCACCCCGAGCTGCCTTGGGGTGAATGAGGAGGGAGAGATGCTCCTGCTCCGCTCCAGCTTTTTGCTGAGCAGAAACAGGAGAGGGGGGATTTGGTGGGCTATAAACTCTGCAGATGTGCCAGCTGTTTTGTGGGCTGCAGCAGTACCCTCTCGGAGGGCTGCGCTCACCACCAAGTTATCCAAAGTCAGAAATTAGAGCCCTGTCCCTCTGTTAAGCCTTTCACAGAAAAGGGGACGGGCTGAAATGCAAATGTTTGACATTTCAGCTGACACCAGGGATGCAGAATGACACCTCTGGGTTCTGCCTGGTCCCCCCGCGTTTCCCCTTTCAGCTCACAGGAAGCAAATTTGCACTTTTGTGCTCCGCGGGACACGGGGCCGTGGTTTGCAGCTGCCCCAGGTGTGTGGTACCAGCAGCACAACCCCACGGGAGACACCCCGTCCTCGAGTGCATCCCTGGGGAGCAGCAGCAGTTCTCCGAGGCTGGGGGTGCCGCTGCCAGCTTACAAGAGCTGTTTGTTCCTCCCAGGCAGCCCAGCATCTGCGGCCTGGGTTTCTGGTGAGATAAGAACTTGTTTTCTCCGGAAAGTTTCAGGGGAAATGAAGTGGCTAGTTTGAGTCAATTTGAGAGCCAAACACTCTTTGCTTGTCAGAGAGCTGTGGGAAAGTGTCCTGCAAGATGCCTCCTGCATCCCTGCAGCTTCCTCCCTTCATCCTTGCAGCATCCCTGCAGCATCCTTCCTGCATCCCTGCAACCACCCTGCAGCATCCCCCCTGCATCCCAGCAGCATCTCTGCACCATTCTCTCTGCGTTCCCCCTGCACCCCCACATCCCTGCAGCATCCTCCCTGCATCCTTCCTGCATCCCTGCAGCATCCTTCCTGCATCCCTGCAACCACCCTGCAGCATCCTCCCTTCATCCCAGCAGCATCCCTGCACCATTCTCTCTGCGTTCCCCCTGCATCCCTGCATCATCCCCCCTGCATCCTTGCAGCATCCTCCCTGCATCCTCCCTGTGGCATCCCTCCCACATTCCTGCACCATCCCCGCAGCATCCCCTCTGCATCATTGCAGTGTCCCTCTAACAACCCTCCTGCGTCCCTGCAGTGCCCCACATCCCTCCCACATCCCACATCCCTCCCACATCCCTTCCACCAAACCCTGCGTCAGCTTCAAAAGGTCAGGGGGAATTTCTCAAAAGTTTGTGAAACGTGGTGTGATACTTTTGGGGATTGTCTGAGGGAGGGTTTGGTGCTGAGCTGGACACTCTTTGTGGTGTTTCCCATGGCTCTTGCTCCTCTCTGCAGTGAGCAAATGGCTCCTGTGCAGGTGTTGGTGTTCCTGGGGCCGGAGCGGGGAGCGGACACCTCTGCTGCATTAAAAGTGAATTAAGAGTCCAGCGAAGGGCAACGAAGATGATTCAAGGATTGGAGCATCTCCCTGATGAGGAAAGGCTGAGAGAGCTGGGACTCTTTAGTCTGGAGAAGAGAAGGCTGAGGGGAGACCTTATCAATGCCTATAAGTATCTAAAGGGTGGGTTGAAGGAGGAGGGAGCCAGACTCTTTTCAGTGGTTCCCAGTGACAGGACGAGGGGCAACGGGCACAAGTTGGAACATGGGAAGTTCCACTCAAACATGAGAAAAAACTTCTTCCCAGTGAGGGTGGCAGAGCCCTGGAAGAAGCTGCCCAGGGAGGTCATGGAGTCCCCTTCTCTGGAGATCTTCAGTCCCCGCCTGGATGCCGTCCTGAGTAACATGCTCTAGCTCTGGGCAACCCTGCTTTAGCAGGGGAGTTGGACTAGATGATCTCTATGGTCCCTTCCAACTCTAAAAATTCAGTGAAATTCAGTGAAATCTGCTGTGTTGCTGTTCAAGATCAGTGACTAAACCTGCCACAGTGCCCTTAACTCTGCCCGCTGGAGCGCATTAAATCAGGGCTCTTCACAGGCCATAGAGATCTTGGGGCTGAATAGAGAAGAATGAGGGTTGGGACAAGATGACACATGTGGGGGCAGGCCCCCCCATGCCCTGAAGGAGATGGGGAACTCTTGTCCTTGATACAAAGTGCAGGTGGGGGGAATTTGGCCTCTCCCACCTGGGAGCTGACACCAAGCCCCAGTGCTGGGGGATGCTCCTGGTTCCCTGCTGGGATCACAGCTGAGGGCAATCAAGTCCTGAGGAGCAGTGCAAGATGGTGGAGGAGCTGCAGCTGCAGCACATGAACCCTCAACCCTATAACCTGGGCTCGGAGGGGTAGAAGGAGATCTTTTTCCATGAAAAGAGCACTGGGGTAGGAGTCAGCATCCTTCCCCTCCCTTGGGCAGTGCCCAGCTCCTGGTGGTGCCTTTCCTGGTCCAGGTATGAAAGTTCTTTATGTGGTTTGGGAGAGGTCTCATAGAGTTGTGGTTTTCTGCTTTGCTTTCTCTCCACTTCCTTGGCAGGCTGCTCTGAACCCCTGGGTTTTGCCTGAATACTAATGTTTGTGGCCAGCTCTTTGTGTCTGGGGGTGACTGCAAGGGCTGGTTGCTTGATGGACCCTGTGGAGTTGTGTGTGGGGAGAAAAGTACCTTTGGGCGTATGGGCTGCAGCCTCAGAGGAGTGTTTTTTTTGCAAACCATGGCATGAATTCTTGGTGCTGGCTGAGCCATGGCACAGCTCTGCTGGAGGTGAGTCTGGGCTGCTGTGGGACCCTCACATCCGTTCCTGTGGTTTGGCGAGCTCCTGGGGTGGGTGGCAATGTCACCGTGACCGTGTTGCACTGGCCCCAGCAGGGGACACCATGATCTGTGCTGTCAGCTCGTCCATGTGGGGATATGTGAGGGGCTGTGGGGACAGGGATGGGGGAGTGACCATGTGCACCTGGAGCCATAAGGGTGGCAGAGGATGACGGGGGACTGGGTAACTTAGGGCAGGGCTTGAGCATCATCTCTGAGGCTTTGTCCCTGACTGGTGATAGTTTTTAGCTACTTCCCAATTGCTGCTGTTCTGCATCAGCTCAATAATTTCAGGGTCAGGGTAAAGCAAAGCTCCCTTCCCAATGAAAGGACCTGTCTTCTCCTGACTTTGGGGGCTGTGCTGTGGGACAGCCCCCTAGGTTGGTCATTTTGGGTGTGGGTGTGTGTTGTCTGGAGATTTCCCCCCCTTTACAGCTCCTTGTGCCCATAGCAACCCCTCTGCTCCTGTTCTCAGCTCCAGTTCCTCACTTCAGGAGGAGCTGGTCCTTACAAACCCCAGGCCTAGTGTTGCTCCAAACCTGGGTTCTTTTTTTACTATGTTAATTAGGATCGTTCACTCATAGTTCAAGTGGCTCCTTCAGCCTCGTCAGCAGTTCTGTTCCCCCTGAGCTTATTTTGGTGTTCCCTTATTTTGGCTAATTTATGGTGTTGGCCCCCTCCAAGGCCACATCCTGCTAACTATTTACAGTGGTTAATTGTACCCTTTACTTCTACTTTTTCTCCAACACTGGTGACATTGAGCGGTGCCAACGTTGAACATCTGGGGGTGAGTTCTGGTCTGGGATTTGGGGAGCCCCCATCTTGTGGTCCCTGAGAGCTGGACAGCAGCACGCTTTCCCCCCTGCCCCAGGGGACACCCAGCCTGGGGGGCTACCCAGGGTTTGGGTAGAATCATCCAGTGGGTTTGGGTAGAATCATTGACAAAGGGAATTGTGACATGAGCAGGGTGTGAGGTGGTGATAGTGGGTGTCCTGGGGTCTCACCAGGTCACTCTTCCTGGTCTCTGGTCTGCTCCAGACCAGAGGGGGGTCCTGAGCAGATATTCCACCCCCCTTTTTACAAACAGGACTGAAATGCTCAGTCTTTGTCCTCTGAAGCCCCCAGTGTTTTTCTCCCGGCGAAATGATGCCTTCTCCAAAACACTGGAGGGCCGGGGGAGTTGTGGCTGCTGCTGAACAAGGTGCAGAAATGTCCCTGGGACCAGGGGCTGCGTTTGCAGCGTGTCACCTCGGGCTGTTTGCTGAGTCTGGCATGAAAACGTGGGTTTAGTGACACTGCCCTGGTGCTGGAGTCGAGGTCCTGGACTGCGGCAAAGCTCTTCGGAGACGGTAAGATCCCAAAGGGAGCGGGGAGGCACCTCTGGACCCTGTGATGAGACTTTCCTGCCTCTGCGTCCCGAGCGAGTTTGGTGACGCTGCGATGCTCGATGGCATCATCCGCTTTTTGGCAGGAGTTTGGTGGGAAAAAAACGAATGGTGCTGCCCAGCTCGTGTGTCCTGAGGGGGGGTGTGTGTGTGTGTTTGTGGGCTGCTTTTATTATTGTTTCTTGTAACACCGTTTGGCCAGAAGCCAGGGCCCCGGGGGATCCTTCATCCCGTAGAGCGTGCCCGGAGCCGTTCCTCCGTGGCTGCGGTTACGCACACGCAAGGAAAACAACCCCTCGGTTCCCGCAGGGCTCATCACTTGTCAAATCCAGCTTAGTGCTCCTCGGAGGTGACAGCAGGAGGTGATAGCTTGCCATGGGCCAGCTGGCACCTCACAGCCTTGGCCCTGGGGCTTTCCCTCTGCTGGAGATGGGCATGGCTGGGCGGCTGCGATTGAGCGTGGGGAGGTTTCCCTTGGGGCAGCTTGAACAAGGTGTGGGTGACACCACGCATTGGGATGGGACCTTGTGGTCTGAGATCCGGCTTGTGCTGGCAGCAGGGAGGCCAGGCTGGCTGCAGGAGCTGATGGAACATTGCATTTGTCTCTATTATCTTTCTTTCACTGATGCATTGGGCAAAATGCAAACTGAAGCATAAAAGCATAATTTCTGAATTTTCTTTCTCCTGCTGCCCCGAAATCTGGTGCTTTTTACTGGAGAGGAGTGGCTGTGCTTGTGTGGAGGAAAGAGCAATCAGCTTAGTAAAAAGCCCAGCAGTGGTTTTGGGGGGGAAAACTTGTATTTGCTTCTTGGGGGATGGTGGTGGGGAAACAGAATCCAGCAATTGTGGGGCTGACAAAAGAAAGGTTTTGCTCCTGACAAAGCAACCATTTCAGAAGTTAAACTCCTGGCAGTGCTGCTCTCCTGCTGGCTGCCCTGGGATAAGGTCTCCACTGAAGCTGGGCAGGAGAAAGGCTGATGAGGTGCAATTAGTGATGAAGTAATGAGGGGGACGAGCAGAAAGGATGCATCCTCGCCTGTGAAGCTGTAAATCCCAGCAGCGAAGCTGGGGCTGGGTGCTGTCACTGTGTGTGGGGTGGGTGGGCTGGGTCCTGGAGAAGGCAGCTCAGGGTGTTCAGGTTCTCCATTGATGGTGGAAAAGGATGGAGCTTGGCCCTTGGGAAATGGTGCTGGGTTGATGCTGAGGAGGTTAAAGATTGGGATGTGTATCTTGATGTATGGTGCCCTTTCTGCACAAAGGGCTTTTTGGTGGCTGTTTCCAAAGCAGATGGGACATTTTTCCACCTAAGAGCCACACTGAATAGGAACTGCTGGGGAGAATGGTGAGAAGCAGATGAATCTTTTATCGCTGCAATTCAGGCTTTTTTCCAGTGTTTGGCACAAATTGTCTAAAGAGCTGAGAAGAAAGAGACTGAAACTCTCTCTTAAGAGCAGCAATTACAGAGGCAGTGTGGGCAGGTCTGGTGCCCAGGTGCTGCCAGATGCCAGTTTGCACGTTGGTAGCAGCAGGGAACAGTGAAGAGCATGAAGGCAAGTACGAGGAGAGGAATGGTGAGGAACATCCCTGGTGTGTCTGCATGGGAAATGCCATCTGAACAGGTGGAAAAACCTTATGGTGAGGGTAACGGAGCCCTGGAGGAGGCTGTCCAGAGAGGGTGGGGAATCTCCTTCTCTGGAGACATTCAAAACCTGCCCAGACATGCTGTGTGACCTGCTCTGGCAGGGAGTTGGGGGACATTATCACCAGAGGTCCCTTCTGGCCCCGACCATTCTGATGCTGTGTTTGTGATGTGGGAAGCAGCCACAGTGGGTGATGCTGCAGACACGGGTGGAACTAGGTCCAGGGCAGGTCCCTGAGGTCAAGCTGAGCCTCTTCACTGCTTTCTCTGCCCTTCCCCAGCCCCGATCCCAGCCTGGGGCCAGGTCACTGTGCCAGAGGCAGGACCACCTGCGTCACTGCCGAGCTGGCCCGGCCCCAGCGGCTTCATCAGGGGCCCCTGTTTGGAAACAGCAGCTCCAAGGCAAACGTGGGCTGGTGTCCAACCATAACATGAATTACATTGCGACATGATGTAGGGGATGCTGAGAACCGCTGTGGTATGTGAGGGCTCCTTCCTCTTGGAAAGCAGCCCCGTGGGGAGGCTTATGGGCACCAGCCCGTGGTGTGCTCAAGCTTGGTCCTTTCTCCCTGCAAGCTGATGCTTTCTCAGTCCCTTTTCCCCTCTCAGTTGTCTTGGTGTCCCTTCCTTGGGGTGTTTCAGCTTTAGTTTTGGCTCTTTAGTTTTGGCAGACCAGCTGGCACGGCTGGGGGGCTGACTCCCCTGCCTGTGGTGGCAAAGGTGTGTGGGGTCAGGTGTTCCTGTCACATCCCGGGCTGGCAGGGAGTGCTGGTGGCTGTGACAGGGAGAGGGGGCGAAGCTCAACATGGGCAGCTGTAGAAAGTCATGTTGGCAACAGCCCCTTCGGAAATGGGGTCTCTTGGTGTTGCTGGAGGAGGGGTTGTCTGTGCTTTTTTGGACCCCCCACAAGCAGGCCGGGCAGAGCTGGAGCTTTTCCAAATCACATCAGCCACAAGCACCTTTCTGTTGAGCAGACACAAAGTTGTCCCCACCGCCCCCGGGTTTGTCCTGAGGCTTGGGATGCTGCCTGGAGCTCCCCTGGGAAACCACTGTGTTTTCTGCTCTCCTTCTTGTCCCCAGGGCTGGAGAGGACAATGGTGCCAGCGCAGGGGCTGGTCTGTGCTCTGCAGTGTGTGGTGGGCTTCTGTTTCCAGCAGACCCACAGGGAGAGCCTGGGGAGGAGGAGGAGGTTTTGTGGCTCATGGTGCTCAGAGGCAGCTCAAGAAAATCCAAACCCCTTAAGAAACAGCTCCATAAAATAGCACCTTCCTCTCCCAGTGTGTTCCGGCTGCCACATCCCCACTCCCTGTGCTGTTATTGGCATCACTAGTGTCCTTGAGAGTAGGAGACAGGGCTCTGGTGAAGGGGAGCAAGGGCACTGGGGCACCAGGGTGAAGGTGATGGGGACACAGCAGGGACAGTCGGCTGAGGACCCAGCACTGACAAGTCAGGAGCTGGTGTCCCAATGGCTGGACCCACCACCCCTGTGCTGTCATGCAGCTTTGCCCGAGCACATCCTTTAAAGCCAGAGCTGGGAAGCCCTTTCTGCTCCCAGCTCTTCTCTTGTACAGTTCCTGTGGCATCAAACCCACAAAAGTCTTCTGCAAGCAGCTCTGAAAGCTTTTAATCTGATGTCACTGACATAATATTGAAAACCTTTGTTTGATGGAGCAAACAGGTTTCTAGTCCCCTGCGTAGGAAGCGCCGCTGAGGAACCTGACCTGGGGGAGGGACGGGTCCAACCTGCTGCTGAGGAGCTCGACTGTGAAAGCAAAAAGCCCGTTTGATTGTGTGGAAACATTGCCTGCAGTGGAAGGATTAATGACTAATCGTTGTTTCATTAATTCTAGAGCTTTCACTTTTGGCAAAGTGTTCATCTGATGATAGTATCAACTAATTACCTGGAGATCAGCACCACCTCCTGTGCTGGGCAGAAAATTGAGGCACACAGCGGGGGCTCTGGAGGGGCAGGGAAGGGTCCTGATCCCTGTAAGGTCAGACCCTGTGCTCTGGGAGGCCTGGGATAAGAGAGAAGCTAGAACTCAGGGGTTTCAGTAGGACAAAAGTATCTTCTGATTTGGGATGGAAAGCCTCGCTTTAGGAGGAAACAGAAAGAAATAGTTTCCTGGCAACAAACGTGGCATTTATTCAGCTGAACTCAGTGTCAATCTCAAAAGACATGGGATGGTTGTATCGCACTCAGATTGAGCAATGAATCTTTACGTAGTTGTTTGTCATCATTTTAAATATGAGATGTTTTGATCAGTTTAAAATGTTTACATTTTAAAAGATAAATTGGGGAAAAAGCTAAAATCTAGGTAAAGCTTTTAAGTTTACAGTAGGCAATCCCCAAAAACTATAAATTAGTATCATTTTAAGCCTTTTTCAGGAAACTGACATTAACACTGAAGAGCCCTGCAAACTGCAGTTCCTGGTAGTCTTTATGTTCTGTTGGTTGTGTAATATTTGTATGAAATACTGCAGTGCTTTAAAAAAATATTTTCCTCAACATCTGTGTTGTTGGCAGTGTCCCATAGGATGAAACCAGTTGTGGGAATAGTGCAAAGATTTGCCTCAAGACAAGAGAGAAAATGCTAAACATAATTTATTAAAGAAATATTTTTCTAGTACATGTAAACATTTTTCCTTCATCAGTGGACGAACAGCTCTGAGGACAGACGTCATCTGCCGTGTCAATGCACTTTCCTTGTGTTCAGGTGGGGGAAGTACACCCCGTACATGCCTTGTTGAACCTGGTATAGATGTGACTTTCTTCTCAGGCAAAAGACAATCTGGTGGGAAAAGAACAATGTTAATGGCCAAAAAAAGCCCTATGAGTCTTTGCCCTTCCTTAGATGCCCCTAAACTACGTTGCCAGGTGGCGATGGAGGGACTCTGTGATTAAGATATTTGCCTAAAGCTCCCCAGGCAGGAGCTAGCACAACCCCCAAATCTGAATCTGAGGTTTCTCCTCTTCTAAATCTCACTGACTGTAACTTTCACTCCTAAACCTCTAAGCGCAGCGATCCATGGTCTTTGCAGATTTAGCTGTTCTGTTCTAGCTGGTGACCAAGCAAACAGAGCTCCTTTGGGAACAGTGCTATTAAGATGCTGTCCCCCATCAAATCACCAGCAGAGATGAGAAGAGGGTCTGCTCTGCTCTTGTACGAGCTGGAGCACAGCCCTGCAAGGCTGCTGCAGTCTTTGTTAAAAGCATTGAATATAAAATTCTGCGTGTGACTCCTGCAGGTCATTAAAAATGTAGCTTTCTGCACTCCCTTATCCGTAAATGGATTGTTCTGCAGATATTTGATCAAGGAAGAGGTTGAAGAAATGCTGCAAGAGATCCCCCATTTCAACCTGCTCATCATCTTGGGCTTAACTCTGGGGTTTATATTTTTCTCTCTGCAAAAGGAAGCACTGGATCATGAATGAGAGTCTTTCCTAGAAATCTACTGTGTTGACTATAAAATTCCCTTCCCCGTCCTCCTGTGCATAAGTTCCTGAAAGAGCTGACAGTAACTGAAGGAGGATTTGGCATGACCGTGTGTGTCAGGTACAGCTCCTACTGAGCTTCTTGTGGATGTGTCTGAATGTCCCTCCTGCAGGTCCCCAGGTGGCTGAGCATTGCTGGGGTCACACCAGAGGTAGGACAGCAAAGGGGATACTTACCAGGAAGCATAACAAGAGGAGGAGGATGAAGCCAAGCAGGGTGAAAATGCAGATGAGGATAATTGCCCAGAACTGAAGCTCTGCAAAGGCAAAATAAGGGCAGATCAGGTTTTTTGGACTCCTGTACACAGGAGGGAAAGGGAGATCTCACCCTGACAAAGTTCAGAAGTGTTGTATAGATGAGGCAAAACTGCTAAAAGGCAGCTTCTGGCTTTCCTTGGCTGCAGGGCAAACATGCACAAGTGATGTGAGATGGGTGGGATGTACAGAAACTGCAGTAAAATGGAGTGAGGGTCCAAGGATCTACAGCTTCAAATGTCACCTCAGTGAGAGTCAGAGCCCTCAAGTGGTTTCAGGGGTGTTCAGAGAGACAAAGTTCTCTCCTTTTTGGGGAAGGGACAGGGCTATGGGTGTCAGTAAAAGATGTACTTACTTTTGCCAGCATATTTGTGGTGCATGGAAAAGCAACAGCTCAGAGTACTTTTTTTTTTTTCTCATGTTGTTAGCTCTGTTGTGGCTAATGCTCATAATACTATCTTGATTTTTTTGGTAAATACTGCAGTTATCAAAATTTATTGGTGCCAGAGCTCCAAAACAGCTTCCCAATTTGTATTGCTTTTGCCTGTCCCTCACTTCCATTTTCCTCAGGCTGGCTCTGATGGTACCTGCTCTTTGCCAGGCTACCAAGAGTCCTTGATTTCTGGACTATTGCATGGGTCTAGTCTCCTTTTTGGGCTATGTGATGCTAATTTGTTATGGTTCCAGTATTCAGTGACTGTGGGGTCAATCCCTCCCTAAAAGCACTTACCAGATTTTTCAGACACCTGTTCATCAGTCTTGACAGGGGAGTAACCTGGAAATAAAGGGTGGGACAGGTGAGAAAGTGCTCTAGAGGTGATTAAAACAAAACTAATAAACATGCCCATGACATTCCCACAAAGTCATTGCAAGGAGCTCTCACCTTCAACAACCAGACTCTGCTCTTCCAGCTGGTAGCTGGAGCCCAGCTTGGTGAACCCGTGTGTCAGGCGTTTCAGCTCCTCATATACCTCTTCCTTCTGTAAAACCCTTGAGAAGGGGTTGAGTAGGAATTTGCAGGTGGAGGTGACACTTGTGTAAGCTTTCCCATGGACAGGCCTGGAGGATGACAGCCAGAATCATCAGTATGGGAGAAAAGAGAGAGAAAAAAAAAAGAAAAAAAAAAAAAAAAAAACAACAAAAGATGGAGCTGAGTAGAGGCAGGGAGAGAGGGACTGAGAATCAGGCTCAGGGTTTGCAGATGTCTAAGCAGGGTTTTATTAGCATGGGATCAGTTTCTGCAGTTTATGCTACATGAAACAGGAACTCCTGCAGCCTTGTGAAATCCACCCACTGATTTAATCCTAAGCAAGGCATTTCCAAGAGGTAAATCAGCTCAGCTTTTTTTGCTCCTCCAAAGAGGTGTTGGAGAAGACACAGAGAAGTAGATTTTGTTCTTGGACTGGTCAGTTTAGATGAGTTTTAGCTTGTTTGAATAAGCTAAATGAGAGAATGAAGGTATTTGTTTTACTCTGGAGCTATTTATGCATGAAAACAGCTTTGTTAGCGTGGAAACAAAACCATCTCTCATTTGGACAGAACCTCTTGTGGTAAAGGCAAAACTGAGAGTGAATGAAGGTGCCTGTGTGTCACCCAGAGCTCAAAGGCTGGCAATGAGACATCGCCACCATCCTGTGGCTCTGAATGCCTTCTCTGCTAACTTGCACCCCCAAAGAGCAGAAAAAACACTTCCAAAGTGAGACGTACCCAAAGTTCTCAACAGTACACCCAGCGAAATAGTCCTTCAGGCTGCTGGCTCTGAATACATCAAGCTGGTGGGAAGAAACAAAACAAGTGAGGAAAATGGAGTAAATGTAAAACATCTTTAATTTGGACATGGAGATCAAGCTATTGCTGTTATGTTTTACCTCTTTCTCAATTTTCTCTTTGTTCTCTTGGTACATCTGTGACCTGGAGTCCTGCAGTTCTAGGGAGTAGGGAAGGTTGGAGATTCTGAAGCTTAATCTGAAGTTTTCTTTCCCAGACTTGAGAGGTGCTTTGTGAGTTACTGCCTCAACTGCTAGTTCCAAGCCTGGAAATTGAGAGGATAAGTCAGTGTAAATTCTAGCAGAGGCTCATCTGCCAAGCAGCATTGATCTGCAGACTTCTAGCTGGGGAAACTTGAAATCTTAATGGTTTAACAGAACTTGAGTTACATTTGGGCTTGACAGCAAATTCCCAGGCCACCCTTTGAATCGGTCCTTCACAGTGTACTTGACCACTCATTTCTTTGTGAAGCTGTACATTTGCAAAAAGCTAGAAGTCTGTTTATCTCTAAATGCTTGAAGTTATTGTGAGTAGTTGCCACTTCATTTTCTTATTACTTAACATTAAGTAATTGAAGACTAAAGGGCTACACTGGGCCGGAATGAATGTGGCAAAGAACTGGCCCAACTTTGACCCGAGTTCAGTGATTCAACAAGATAACATCAATATATTTCCATGCAAGCCTCTGATAGACCAGGAGTTGGGGAATTCTGAGCATGTCATGGCAAAGGGGGTTGATGTGGGTGGAAACTGGGCAGCTGTGATGTGAGCTCTACGTACTGTCTACTGAGAATCCTTGCAGCAGGTAACTGCTTCCCAGCCATAGTCCGGTTGTGTTTGAAGTCCCGTCCTGAAAAGCCCTTTCAACCACAGTCCTGTTGACACTGGGCTCTGGCTGGAAGAAGCACTTGCAGTCGACCACTATGGATCCGGTCCTGTGGACAGGGAAACAGAGGTTCTGAGATAAATTGGCTGATGGTCATAAAACTTGTTTATGTCTTCATGTGGGTTTCCTGAAGGGTTCCTGCCATTCTGAGTGTTAAATGTTTTAAGCTAATGCGATGCTCTTGAGAGGTGGGAACAGGCTGCTTTGGGCTCTTCCTTTGGCCAGGGCCAGCAAATGCAATATAACTCTCTGCAAACTTAGGTGACACCCTATGCATACAGTGGATGATCAGCACTTGTTTAAAGAAATGACCCTGTGTGAGGGTCCCTTGTTCAAGCCTCTTCCCACCTAGAGCAGGACACTACAGCTACGCCTGAAGCCCACTTTGAAAACTTAGTGGAGCCCAAGTAGGGAGGAGGAGAGGTTGCAGGGTCAACATTTGGTCCTCCTTAAAGGTGAGATTGTTGATGGTAATTTCTGGAATATTCAGAGACCTAAGAGTGCCTTGCAGAAATCCTGACTGAGACTTAGAAAAAATGTTACTCTGTACAAAGTCAGGAAAAATTCAAACTAATGAATTCTGCAAAGGCTGGAAAAGACTTCTTAGGGCATGAAGCAAATAATTTGGAATGTGAGAACGGAGGAGAAAGATTCTGCAGAGGACAGTGGCACTTGGCCAGTGGGGCATGGTGCCAGGGTGTGGCAACCTTTCAAACAAAATGAGTTTGTTTCACACACCTCAGCCTTGTGATACTGCAGTTCAGGAACTGGTCTCGCAGGTTGCTCTGATGGTACAGTTGATTCATCTGAAATAAAAATGTCATGTTAAATATTAATGATGCCTTAGGGCAGCAGAAGGGCTGCTAACTTTGGAGAAAGACCAGATTATTTTTTGGGGGCTAGTTGGATTTCATGGGAGTTGGTTTTTACTTTGGAATATGCCTTCTGGTGATGGAGTCTGACTTCTAGCTTGGCAAGCCCTTGTCTTCTCTGAGTGAGCTGCCAATGTTAAACAGCACAATCTGGTGACTGGCAGCTGTCACCTTCATCCATGTGTCACAGACAGTGCAGCCACAGAACTCAAAGTATGGAATGATATGGCTTCATCTAAAAAGCAAACCCTACCTAATCAGGGCTTTATTGGGTTGGTATGGTGGCAGATTGGTGCTGAAGGTTCTCAACAATGAATTATGTATGTACTGAACTCTGAGCTGGCAGAGATTTTTCTGCACCTCTAGAGATGGGACTGAAATGCTGAGTGAGACTGCATTTAACAGATGAACTAAACCTCTTGCATTTGCTAGTGCATGTCTTTGGAAGCAATTTCTTAAAACCACATGTAACATAACAAGATAAAGTGATTCAAAGGGCAGTCTCATCTTTTTATGTTCTAGAAATTTTTGTTCTCAAATGCTGTTTTTTTTTTTTTAATTAAAAAATAAATGTATGGCAGTTGCTGCAGAAGCTGCCAAATGCAGACATGATGGCATGAGCTGCATCTCCTTACCTTGTTAGTGATGCTTTCCACTGCTGCTTTGTATCCTGGAGACTGAGGGTCCGGGTTAGTTAAGTTTTCATTGACTATTCTAAAGCTCAGCCTGTAGCCCAATTTGCCTGGAGCTTCAGTCAAGACAGGCTTTCTGGTGTTAACTGTGTCTGTGAGGGGGAAACCTAAATAAAAAAAGGTAGAGCGTATTTATTTTTACATCAGATCTCTTCATACCACAAGAGCAATATAGGTACATCCCTGTTTAGATTATATAATGTAACAATTAAATTCTCCAGGAATTTGTATGATTTAAGGAATGGAAATGCCTCTAGAATGGCAATATCATGCTGGATTCGTTCTGTCACAGTGTCAGTGACCTACAGAATACCAGCAAACCAAAGCTTGAAGTTCACTAGTGCTCAAGCCCCATTGGAGTGGAAGGATGAGAAGTGATCTCCAGGAGATCCCAAAATCATACCTTGACACTGTTCATGGATGCTTACCATTGACATACAGGCTGTTCCTCTCCAGGCTGTAGTGCCCTAGTGTGGTGACACCGTTTGTCATGGTGCTCAGCTCATGATAAACCTTTTCTCTGTCAAAGGTGGCAAGGCTGTCATTGGTTTTGTAGCTGCAGACAGCATCTATGCCTGTGTTATCCATATTTCTCTCAGACCTAAGAAAAAAATGTCAAACGTCCTTTAGGACACAACTGATCCTTTACAGGACACACTGTGTAACTTGTGTTACTGGGAAAAACAGGCACTGAAACCTGTCAGTGCAATTGGGCTCCTGCATCTTTCAGCAGGTTCTCAAGAATTGTAGCAATGATATTTAGATACCAAAGGGATTTTACCCACAAGAAAATCATGAATGGAAAGGGCTGGCTTCTGTTTCTGGCATCAGAACATGTATCACAACTTAAATTTAAGGTGTATAAGAGCAGATAAAGAAATGGTTAAATGCACTTCCAGGAATCTTACCTAAATCTCATTACTTTGCATCCTGTGTAGGTAGAGTTTATGCTGCTTCTTTTGAAAAGAGGGTCAATCTGTCAAAAAGAAAAAGAAAATGTACAACTGAGAACTTTGAAAGCATATCCCGAGTTTAATGCAGGCAAATTAAGATCCCCACCGTAACACAGAAGGGGCAAAGCAAGAGTCAGACTTACGTAATGGTTGAGAACTTTCACTGTGGAAATGAATTTGCGGGAACTTGGTGCCTCCAGGTCTGTGGTGTACCGGAGGTTGGTCAAGGTGAAATTCAGGGTGAAATGTTTGGACACTGGGCTTGGTGCGGCATCTTTGCTCAGAGCTATAATCAAATGGGAGAAGGATTATGATCTTGCTCTACAAAAAGCTATCCTCACTTTCAAAGACATTCCCAACCCTAACACACTTCAAAACTACTCTGGAGAATCCCTTTCCCTCTTAATTTTCGGAGTGCACCACTCCTTTGATAGCTTTCTCTGGAATGAGTTTGGTGAAGCACTTACATGATCTCTCGAGTGGTTCGTTGTAACCTGGAAAGGAAATGCAAGAAAAACCTTACGTAAGAGAACTGCACACTGAAGAGAATGAAAGAGGAGAGGGGATGATTAAATGGATGACTTGGGAATGAATCATCAGAACCTGTCCCTGAGGGTGTGGATCTATTAAACAAACAACATACTGCTTAAGCAGAACAAGGTGCTTTTATAACAGCAAAGACTACAGTGAGAAAGTGTATGTGCCGCTGTTTAAATTAAATTACTGGTGGGACAGAAATTAGGTGAAATGTTCATATGCAGGTCATGCAGAAATGTTCATGACTGAGTTCAAGGCTAGAGGTAAGTCACTCTTCAGTGTAATAATAGAAATTAAAATCTTCAAAAACAATAATGTGAAAGTGTTCTTGGAAGCATATGCTGCACTATAAGGTATGCAGTAAACTCCAGTGGGACCACCTTTTCCTTAAGGTCACTATTATTTTTTTTTTCTACATTGCTGTGCTCCCTGATGCCCAAGGTAGCCCCAAACTGCTCTAGTGCCTGGAGGAATGAGAAAATCAAGCACTTACCATTGATGTAGAGGCTCATGTTGTCCAGGTCATAGATTCCTAATTTGGTGATGCCATTTGTCATGCCCTTTAGCTCTTGGTAAACCTTAGCTCGGTCAAACTGGGGCACTGGGGAGCCATTTCCATAGTTGCAGATGGTGTCTACTCCTGTGCTGTCCCTGTTCTTCATGGACCTGAGGAATTGAATATCATGAAGCTTCTGTTAGTTATTCCAAAAACCTGTATTTTTTTCTGATGTGATTGGGAAAAAAAAGGCACTCAAAACTCTTAAAATCTGTCCATAGTTCTCAGAGATGGTCTGCAGACATTATGGAGATGTGGTACTACAAAGAAAGAGGCTTTGTTAGATAAGGACTATATAAAAATGCATAGAAACTTTATTATAATGAAGTTATATATATTATATACCGACTTCTTGAAAAATGAACTGTTATTAGTTATTTGTCAGTCAAACATCCTGAAATCCATTTGCTAATGGTCAGAGTTAATCTTTCACCTCTGTTTCTTACCTGAATCCTGTTACTTTGCAGCCAGTGAAGTAGGGGCCAATGCTGCTCTTCTGGAGCAGGGGGTCAATCTGGCAAGGAAAGGTCTTTGTGAGTATGGGAAACCCAAAATACTGGGTGGTTTCAGTGAAAAACAATGTGACTTTAGCTTACGTAATGTTGCATGATTTTCTCAGTAGACTTGAATTTAGCAGAATTTGGTGTCCCTAGGTCTGGCGTGAACCTGAGGTTGGTTATTGTGAAGTTCAGCATGAATTGCTCGATTTTTGGTCCTGAGTTTTGGGCAGTGGTTGGCTTCGCTGCTGTAAAACAGAACAAAGTTAGGCAGGTAAAGTAAGAACAGGATTTTAATAAGATACAGTATTGTTACTTTTTTCTATGTGAAGCGCAGAAAAACATCCGAACATTTCAGATACTTTGTAATCTTATGAGCATTGCCACATAGAGGGAAACAAAATTAACATATGCCTTTGAGTAGCTTTACTATGTATCTGTTTTTAAACATACTTACCAGGCAGACTATGTGGTTCATTGTATTCTGAAAAAGAAATGGATAAATATTAGGAAAAATATTCCAAGAAGGTCACAGCAGAACTAGACACTTTTTTTTTTTTTATTACAAAAGATTCAGAATCATGGTTACTAAATTCATGACTGTGTTAACTTAGTGACTCTGACAGTTTTTTGCCCTCTACTTTATCTGCTTTAAGAGGTGTATTTAATCCTCTTCTCATTCCAAAATAGTCTGTTTCAGCATAAAGAGTAGTGCCTGGAGGGGGTCTGGTTACCATCAACGTAGAGGCTGTGGCTGTGCAGGCTGTAGTGTCCCAGCTCAGTGATGCCCTTTGTCATGTTGCTCAGCTCGTGGTAAACTGTGACTCTGCTGAACGTGGGATCTGAAGGATCATCTCTGTAGCTGCAGATGGCATCTACTCCCGTGTCATCCCTGTCCTTCTTTGACCTAGGAAATAAGATGTTGTTTGAGGACCTTTTATTCACTATTGAGAAGTCCATCTTAACTTTAAGATCAAAGATGCGTATAAGAAAAGCATTCAGTGACTTTAATGTGTTGAATGCTGAGAAATGGGAAACAACTTTAAGAAGCAAGTAACGTAAACTTTTCCCAGACTCTTACCTGAATGCCATTACTTTGCAGCCAATATAAGCAGGGCCAATGCTGCTTTTTTGGAGTAAATGGTCAACCTAGAAATTTAATAATAGCATTTGAGTAAAATGTCACGGCAAAGGTAAGAGATTAGAGACATTAAAAGAACTCTGCCCAAGCAGGGCATCGTTTTGCCAGACTTACATAATGGTACATGACTTTTTCTGTTGACTTGAATTTTTTAGAATCTGGCATCGCCAAATCTGCAGTGAACTGGAGGTTGCTTATAGTGAAATTCAATGTGAAGTTCCTCACTGTGGGTGACAGAGACTCTGATCCTTGATCAACAGCTGTAATGAGCAAGGCAAAATACTGCTTTAAAAAACAATTTATGATCATCATCCCCAGAGGAAACACTATAAGAAAATACTCAGATATTCTAGTTGGCTTCAGGGTCATAGCAGCTGTGGTTCCCTAACAGGCTCCCAGTTTGTCCTAACACTGTTTTATAAGCCTAGTAGTGCTCTTGGCTGGTCAGTCCAACCTTCTTTTTTGGCTATTGCTAACTAGCAAAATCTTCTTGCCCTTTCAATTGTTATTTAAAGGTACTTACATAGTCCAGGCTGTGGTTCATTATAACCTGTGAGGGGGAGAAAAAGGACAGTATTTGAGAAACTGGCTTACAGTCTGGAAGGTCTGGCACATGGTGGAATACAGAACTTTTGTCTGAGAGATCCTGTATAAACATTTACTAGGAAAGACTGATTTGATGACTGTCTAGATTAAATGTACATTCATGCTGCTTATGTTGTTGGCAAGCTGATGTTTTTCTTAGACAGCAGAGCACAGAATTCTCCTTTAGGGATATTGAGAGGGAATTTACCCATGCCCTTAATCCAATTTAACTTCTGCATTGATAATTTAAGTATGACTTTTGTCAAGTGGTGTCCAGTTCTAGCACTGTTCCTCTGCAGAGGAACAAATGTACCTAGAGAGGTCAGTCTTTGTATTTTCTGGAGAATGACCAGTGGTGTATTATATGATATATTGTATTTGGCTAAGTTACTTCAAAAGAATAACAAGGTGCAAAGGCTATGAGTGACAGTGGCTCCTCTGCTTTGGTTAGCTCTTATTATTGCTTTTTCCGCAGATTTTATTGCTTCTGTGGTTATGTAGTAACTCAGTTCCTCCTACTATCACATCAGCAGTCAGGATTCCCTCCTGGTGTCAGCTCAGCCACTTACCATTAACATAAAAACTTGCTGCATCCAGCCTGTAGGGTCCCAGCTCAGTGCAGCTGCCTGTCATCTGGCTGAGCTCACGATAAACCTTGATTCGGTCGAATTCTGGAGCTCTGTATGTGCAGACTGCATCCATGGCAGTGCCCTCTCCGTTCCTCATGGACCTGAAAAATCACACATGTCTTTACAGGCCTGCGTGACACCTCTGTGCGTTTGAGTTTGCTTGCACACTGCCCTAGAATTGGATTTTCTCCTTAAAATCATGTAAAACAATCTTATTAAATAAAAGAATGCCCTCGGCTTTTATGATCTAACTGAAATGCACTTAAAATTAGTCAGATCACCCTCTTCAGTGCATAGTTGGTGTGAAATCAATGCAAAGATAATTGGAAGAAATTATGTAATAATCTCCCCATCACAACATAAATGAGCAGCAATTTTACTCGGCACTCTCTAAAACTTAACAGGCTCTACCAGGTTAGGAGGAAACAAAACCAGGAAGGAATTACATGCAAAGGAAAGATTTCTGCATAATCCTATTGCCAGCCAAAATTTGAGTTGCCCTTGTCTTCTGTAGCACTTTCAGGATGTGCCTACCTTAGTGCCACCACTGCACATCCAGTGTAAGCGGGGCTAATGCTGCTGTTCTTGAGTACACGATCAAGCTGCCAAGAAAAAAAAGCCATTGATAAGTCACAATGAATAAATAATAAAAGCAATAAGAAAACAGCCAGAAGAGGAACCTGACTAACACTCACCAAGTATCCCAGAGTTTTTTTTGTAGCAATGAATTTTTTAGAGTTCGAATTTCCTAGTGCTGATGTGTAGAGGAGATTGGTCACAGTGAAGTTCACTGTGAAATGTCCCTCTCTTGCAAGAGGAGGAGCTGGAGATGTTGCTGCAGGAAAAGCAGAAAATTTGTTGTGACAGGAAAAGAAATACTCATGAATCTGCTAAAGCCAAGAAAAGAGAAGTTCGTGTCAGCTGAAATGGATGGGGACTGCACTGACCAGCTCAGTATGGAATGATGATGCCAGCAATAGCATAAGGCAAGGAGCTGTGGAGCAGAGGAGGGCTCTGCTGCTCATCCAGAGCCCTACAGGAGGCCAGTCATGGCTGAGCAGACTGTCAACAAGTACCTGACCACTTCAGCTGAGGTCCACTCCATCTCCCCTTTCATCCTGCTGGCTACAACACCTGATGTCTGTTAACCACACTGGCCTGGTAGTCTAGCTCCTTCAACCTTGAATTCTTTTTACTTGTAGTGTTGATGTTGGGAAAGACTGAACTGCATGTCAACATCAATAGCCCTCCAGCCTTCCAAGAGAATAATTCTGTGTTTCTGCAAACAGGTCTCCTCACGCTGTCCCCTCTGGCCTCCTGTGTCATCCTGATCTAATTCAAATGCTTCATGAGACATTGATAGCAGTGGTGCTTAGTAATTAACTCCTCTCACTGTTAAATGTTTGCACCTTATTTTCACTTCTAGTTCCTTTAAAAGGCAAAAACCCCATCTACAGAGGCATTTATCTCTATCTTGTATATTGACACTCAGGGCATTATGGCTTTTTAATTAAAAGTACTTACAAGGAGTGAGATGGGCTTCATGGTAATCTGGAAGGAGAAAGAATAAAGTAGCAATGAATTATGTTACTAATGAGAGACAACTGAATCAGATAATTGTACAGGTCAACAATGCCACAGAAGGGCAATAGATTTGCTGCTTCTGAGCAGTCACTTAAACTATTTATGGTAGTGCATAGTTGAAGAAAACTCATTATAACTGGTGGAGGAAGGTTCCCGATTTATATGCTGCTTTGCATGTTTTGGTAATTTATCAGATGTTATTTCAAAGTAAAAAAAGGCACAACTGACAATGCAAATCCTCTGAAGGTAAATGGTGATAGTTTGAGGAGAATCTGTGTAGGTGATGGAGCTTTGTGAATTATGTATCACATAGGTTGAGCCCAAGCATATGCCATTGCATCTGCGCAATAGTCATGCCTGTGCTTTAGCCACAAGATAGTTGTGGACTATTAGCTAACAAACATCCCTATATCCACACGGAAATCAACACTTTACCATTGATATACAGGCTTTCCTGGTCCAAGCTGTAGATTCCCAAGTTGGTGATGCCATTTGTTTTGCTGCTCACTTCATGGTAAAGAACCACTCGATCAAATTGTGGAGAAGCAGAATCTGTTTTGTAGGTACACACGGCGTCTACTCCAGTGTCTTCAATTTTTTGTGTAGGTCTAGGGAAATTAGGATATACCCTGTTTCGTTCCAGAATTCAATACTCGTCATATGTATAGATAGAATTTTAATTTAATTTAATATTGCCAGGTAGAAAATAAAATATCTTTTTTTTTTTTTTTCCTCTGTGATGATTCTTTCAAGTATGTTGCCAAAATGGTGAGAACATATTTGACCTTTCAGATGCTGCAAGCATGAATTCAAGTAAATTTAGAAATTTGAAAAAAAGTGTAAAGATTTCTTGGGTTTCTTGAATCAGGTGATAAACTAAAAGATGTAAAAGTGAATTACAGGATTTGTGTACCTTACAAAAAGGAAAAATTACATTTTCTAAATTTACATAATTATGCTTACCTGAAAGCCATCGTTTTGCAGCCTGTATACACAGAATGAATACTAGTCCTTTTGAACAGCTGATCAAGCTGAAAAAGAATGCATTTTAAAAGTTAACCATGCTTAGATGGGCAAAAAAAAAAGAAAACTCAAGAATATATTACACTAACCAGAGCAGTCAGGACTCTTGCTGTAGAACTAAATTTGGCAGAAGAGGGATTTCTGAGATGATTAGAGTATGGGAGATTAGTTAAGGTGAAGTTCACTGTGAAGTTCCCAGTTATTGGAGATACAGCTGTAGCTGGAAGCAAAACACATGGAAAAGTGAATGAAAAGTTGACTTTTACTTATACTCTACAGTCAAAGAGTAGGATATTCATATAAAAAAATTAACATAGCTGTATTATACTATTTTAGGAAAAAAGTGTCACTATTCAAAAATGTATTATAAATGGTGGTATTTACATGTCATATTATTGCTCTATTTTCAGATCATAAACAATTCATAAACTTACCTGACAAAAGATGGCGTTCATTGTATTCTGGAAGGAAAGACAGGTTCATTAAAACAAAATAAAAGAAACAAAGAGCAACTGATGGACAAACACAGAAACCACAAAAACATAGAGAAAAGAGTTCATGGTAAAAATACATAGAATAACTGCAAGAAAAAAGTAAAGTCTAAGAAGGTTAATTGTCCTGTATAAATACTAAAAAAACCCTAAGTATAGCAGAATATAGAATAAAGAACCAGAGTAGGCCACAGAGCATTTAAGAGCCACCAGAGAGAACGAAGGATACGGTGGACTTAAAACAGAAATAAAAACTTTGAAACAAAACCAGAAGTTCTTAATGAACATAGCAGGAAATGGAATAACTTATCCATATACCAAAAACATAAAAAACCAAGAAAAGAAAATTGATATTCACTGTTGACGTAGAGGCTGTCCTTGTCCAGGCTGTAGGGGCCCAGCTGCGTGATGCCTCTGGTCTTGTTGCTGACTTCGTGGTAAAGGCCCACCCTGTCCAAGGGCAGGGCCGAGGGCTCCTTCCTGTAGGTGCAGACGGCGTCCACCCCCGTGTTGTCCCCTTGCCTCACTGGCCTGCAAAACACAGCGCCGTGCCTGAGCACCCTCCTCTGTCGCCTCTTGCTGCCAGGATGTGGCCTGGGGCATCTCCAGCCATTTTGGGAGGGGGTCACAAGCCTGGCATTGGCAACGCGCGTGTGTGTGGTGGCAGCCACTGCTCTCCTGCCTCCACCAACGGCCTGGGGAGTGTTCAGGTAGCACGGGGCCAGGTAGGACTTTAGAGTGGTCTTGGGGCTCACCACCCAAAGGAGAGAGGA